>PVIA01012808.1:0-35739 GCA_004024845.1 Tonatia bakeri
TCTTTCTCCCTCTTTTCCTCTCTCACTAAAAATAAATAAAACCTTAAAAAAGAAGAAAATGGTAGAGTTTAGGTTTCTGTATATTTTACTCCAATTTTTAAGAAGTCTTTTGGGGGAGAGGGGGAGGGGTTTATAGGATCAAAGTTAAAGGACACATGGATAAAAGCTAGGGGGAGGGTGGTAATGGGAGGGAGGTAGGAAGGGGGGGTGGGAGGGCTTGATTGGGAGTAAAGGGGAGAAAACTGTACTTGAACATTCATTTGAATAAAAAAAAAAAGTCATGTTTTCCGAAGTCTCATTCCATGTCAGCGCTGGGTGTCAGGTTAGCCCACAGCCCGCAGTGGGGTGGCAGGGTTAGGAGAGCGAGGCCTGCCCGGAGACTGGCGCTGGCTGGCTGCACAGTCCCGGCCCCCACCTGGACTCAACGTCAGAGTTGGAAGAGCCCAGCAGGCCACATCACGGCCACCCTCTGAAAGGCCGCCATGCACAGCTCCCCGTTCCCTAGAGCTGTGCCTGCTCGAACTTTAAACCCTCTCCTGGGGCAGAGCTACTCTGTCTCTTGAGAGGGGGCCGCCACGGAGAACAAGTTCACTTCTGGGAACGTGGCCTTTGGGCTCCACCATCTCCTTCCTCTCCCTCCTGAATGCCTCCCGACACCGTCCTCCAGCTTGGGGGTGTCACCAATCCAGAGATCTGGGGAGGCCGCCAGGGCTGGGGTGCTGGGGTGCTGGGGGGAGGAGACAGGGAAGAGGTAGGAACGGAGCTTCCTTCATTGTCCCTGGCAGGGACCCTGAGCCAGGTCCTCCCGTCGGATTTGAACTCAGCCACCCAGCACTGAACTCATCCTCTGAATCTGCCTGCTTCCCGTGACTGTGCAAATATTTAGCTTCACCTTCGTCCAGCCGGCAGTCCATCTGTTAACACGCTGGCCAGACCAGGGCCCGATGGCACGGAACTGACCCAGAAGTAGGTATAATCCTCTCTTCTAAATGTGCTTAATACCATCGATAATCTTGTCACATAAATCTCCCGGTTAGCAGCGGGCTGCAGCGATCGCCGCCAGACTCCAAGAATCTTTCAGTAAGGGATTCCACCTCCTGTAATCCATCTCCTTTCTTATACCGATTTCAGCTGCCATGTTGCTGAGCGCTTGGGAGAACCGCCCTGACCTTTAGAGGCACTGTTTTTCGGAGCAGTCTTGTGCAGACTAGGAAGACTGAGCCAATCTGTTCTTTCGTTTGGGCTTCCTAAGGGCCCCTCGGGGTCCCTCTGCTCATCTGTACCCACCAACGGCAGCTTCTACTGCAGGGCCTGGTGGATAGCAAGGTCATGTCTTCCACGTAATCGCCTTGTTTGAGAGCAATTTTCTCCACCGAGGTCTCCCTGTCCCTCAAGGTCTCCCCCAGTCTCTTTGCCTGAGGGCTCCGGTGCTGCCAACGTGAGGCTGCAGTGCCACCCCAGGCTTGGCCGGACAGGATCAGCCCCGAGGGTTCACATGTTCCTCTAAAGAAATTAGACCCAAGTTGTTAAGTCACTTCCGAGTTAGCAGTGTGAACACCACTGGGTAGCCCAGTGCTTCCCAAATGCAGACTCCCTACTCCCAGAGTTTGACCTTCTCATCCTCAGAAGGCAGATCAGGGAGGAGGGTGTCTTCTTCCAGGAGCATGGGACACGGCTCTGTGTCCAGTCCCTGGTGGTTAAAGAATAAATGTCCTCTGAGCGGCACTGCTGCCTGCCTCGGTATGGGCTGTGGGCTGCCAGCAACAGCTGGGTCAACAATTGGGCTGCAATCTAATTTCATACCCAGACTCAAGGGACAGCTGCAGAAAAGACACAGCCCAGACCCGCTAGACTGGCTGGAGCCTGCCTGGGAATCGCTCGTGTTCTGAAATAGGCCACAGACCTCGGCTCCCTCTGGGTACAGTGTCATCGAGGTGGGTGTGTGGGTTTAGAGAGGCCTTGTGCCCAGGGAGCGCCCGCCTTGGGTCCCTGGGACCAGCGACTGCTGGAAATAACATGGTCAGAGCGTGACCTTTGAAGATGTGGAATGTCCAAGACCACAGCTCTGGCAAATTCTTCTCCTTTCAATTACCGCGAGATACAGAGACGGCCACAGAGAGAATCTTCTTCTGGATAAAAGTCGGCGAGAAGAGGGAGCAGTCGGTGCTTGGCGCTTTGACTTGGCCTGTGTGGTTTTGTGATCTAAAGCATCTCCTTGAAGGTTCTCTGAGTTTGATCAAGAGCCTTTTGCCGGAGGAGGAACCAGCAGAGCCTGTCCATCCCCATTTCCTTCCTCCGGCCGTAGAAGAGACCCAACAGAGGCTCCCTCAGAACGGAACCCCGGGCAGAAGCCTCACCCCGCACTCCCAACCCTGGCTCCCTCTGCAGGCAGCAGCACAAGTGGGTGATGTACCGGGTGTCCTCCCATTCCAAGGGGATGCTGTCAGGTGGTGGGCGGGGCCACAGGTTGTGGGTGGGGCCACAGGTTGTGGGATGCTACAGCGTCTGGCTTTAACTGCCTGTTGATAGTTTTCCAAATGGGAGGTATGTGTCACAGGACGCAGGCAGCTGGTCACCAGGAAGCCTGTGGCCACATTTATGACCTTGAGGAAAAAGGTGCGATGGTGTTTTGTCTCGGCACAGCAGCGAGGTCAGGGGGCCATCTGAGCTCCTGGACTAACCTCAGAGCACCAAGGCCGGCCCCTACTAGGTGGGCCTCCTTTAAGGAGATGCTGGGAAGAGAGCCTTTTATGGAGCTTGGTCCCAACAAACTACCACAAGCTGCGTGGCTTAAGCGACAGAAAGTTATTCTCTCTCAGTTATAGAGGCCAAAAGTTCAAATTCAAGGTGTCAGCAGGCCAGGCTCTCTCTGAAGTCTCTAAGGGAGAATGCTTTTATCCCCTGCAGCTTCTGGTGGCTGCAGGCTTCCCTTGGTGTACGAGAGTGTCACTCCGGCCTCCTCCTCCATCTTCACGTGGCTGTCTTCTCTTCGCCTGGGGTCAGGTTCTCTCTCCTTCCTTCTAAAACGATGCTGGTCACTGGACTTAGGGCCCACCCTGATCCAGGACGATCCCATCTTGAGGACCTTACCTTAATCACAGCTGCGAAGACCCTATTTCCAAACAAGGCCACATTCGGAGGCTCTGGGAAGACATAAAACTTGGGGACGCCGTTCGAATCACTCTGCAGACAGTGCCCTGAACACACCGTCCTGTCTACCTAACCCTGCTTTCTTATCGACTCAAATCTTTAAAGAAGAGATGAGCTTCTTTGGAGGGAGTCCCCCCTAAAGCACAGCTCCAAGCCCTATCTGAATGGCCGGAGAAGCTGAGGAATCTTAGTGACCTCACAAGTGGCCACAGGACTGGGCTGGGCACAAAGCCTAGACCCCCAGTTGGGAACTGTGTCCTCAGCCCAGGGAGCAGGGGGATGACTACACTCTGAGAAGCCCCCTGTGGGGCGCCGGGGCAGTTTCAGGCCGTCGGGGAAGCCAAAGCCAGGCCTATAATACAGCTCCAGACTTGGGGGCACCTTTGGGCCTCCCACTCTCCACCCTCTGTCACCATTCCCGGCTCCGTGTCGGCACCTAGCAATGTTAAATAACAATAATAATAATAACACATTTGAGTGTGACGTTTTAATAGCCAATCTGTCATTTCCCCACTTTATTTCTGAGGTTGTAAGAACTGTGCCCTTCCTGCACAAAACATCAGGGTGCATTTATATTAAAAAATGAAACTAATTAAAATGTTGGAAAACTATAAACCACGCCACCATAAAACAGCAGCAGCCCTATTTTTTCCAGTCTAAGAAGATTTCCTTCCTTCGTTCTGCAGCCTGCCCTGTCAAGCAGAGCATGGCAGTCGGGGGGCACTGGAGGTGGGAGCCTGGAGGCAGGGGTGCGACCTGTGGGTGAGGCCTCTGGTTCCCTGACTTGTGTGGCATCTGAGGGAAGCAAGGTCCAGGCAGCAGGCAGAAGGGCGGACTCAGATGGGGAGGGCTGGAAGGCAGGCTGGCTGCCCCTCAGGTCATCAGAACGTGACCCGCTCCTTCAAAGGCAAACGCCAGCGCTTCAACACGCAGGGGTTCTGTGGCTCCACGGCACCCAGCTAGCACCGTGTGGCTGCAGCGGAAGGCCCACAGGCCGTCACTGTCTGGGACTCGGAGCATCCTCATCATAGATGGGGGGCCCCCGAGGGGGAGGTTCCTGGGGTTATTCTCCAGTAGGGAAGCTGCCCTTGCGGAAATGCATGCCAAATCGGCTGGGCCAGAAGGGCCTTCTTCGTAAACCAAGTGCACATGATCACTGAGAGAATGAATGAGAGGGAGCCCGTGATGTGCGGAACCCCAGGCAAGTGGGGGTGGGGTGGGGGCTTGGAGGAGGCGCCGGCCACTCACACTCAGAGGCCGGAGTTTCTCTCAAGCGACGCCACGGGGCAAGAGCTGTGAGACCCGTGCAGAAGAGACAGAAAAAATCCAGCAAGATGTGTTTTAAATGCTCACACTTTGTGTTTTCTCAGACAAGAGTCCATTTTGTTGAGAAATCAGCCCCCAGGGATTTGTCTTTAAGAGAAAACTCATATTTCACATACTGCCACCACCATCCCCCGCTGGTCATTGGTAAGCCACTGTTTGCCCGGCGGTGGGCTAGGTTTTTTAACTTATAACTTCCCTGATTCATACACAACCCTACACCTTAAATATGCTGGTGTCCCCATCTTACAGACCAGGAGAGTGAGGCCACAGGATGGTCCAGCAACCTGCTGACGCTGTGGGCCCCAGGCTGCCTGTCTGTAAGGCTGTGTTCTTCCCTGGGCTCTGCTGGGCATGACGCCATGGGCCCACACGCACGCGCCAGCCAGAGGCACCTGTGTCAGAGTTGGGGCTTGCAGATGGTGTTTGGTGGAAATGTGGGGCCCGAGGGGGTAGAAATCCGCAGGTGAGAGACGAGGTTTGGTGGGGTGAGTGGAAGGGGGATACCCAAGGGCCTTAAGCCACTTTATCTTCAGGGCAAGTGTGGAGTAACTGCATTTTCTTTTATTAAAGTGAGGTGTGAGAAGATCAGATTTGTTTGCAGTGGTGGGAGAAGGTGGGGAGGTGCGGGCAGACTGGAGGCAGGCACGTGGGCAGGGAAGCTGTCTCTGTTCCCTGGGTGAGGTTGTCTGTGGCCTGGATTATGGACGCAGCAGTGGCACTGGGGAAATGGGCCGGCTGGAGAAATAGCTGAAGGCGGACCTGGTGGCAGGGATGGGACGGTGAGCAGAGGGGACAGGCTGGGCGCTGACGTGGCCAGAGGACCAGCCCCTGAGCCGGGTGTGCAGGGAGGAAGGAGCAGGTTTGCGGCCGAGGATGTGGAGTCCAGTTCTGGGCAGGTCACATTCGAGGCTCCGGGAGGCGCTCGAGGCTCAGGCCGCAGGAAGAAGGGCTGGGGTCAGAGCACGGGCTTCGGAGGGAGAAAGGCCTGGATTCACACACACTTTTACCACTTGTGAGCCCCTTCCCCAGGCCCTGAAACTCAGATTCCTCATATGCAAAATGGGGACAGCTGTTGACCTACTGCGTGGGTTGTTGTAAGAACTGTGATAAAACACGTGAAGCACTTGCCCTGGGCCTCTGTAAATGATAAGGGAACAAAACAACCACAAAAAACATAGCTCTCGCCACAGCCACCAGCACACAGAAGGGGGGCTGTAGCCCAGGCCTGCCCCGGGGCATGGGCTCCGGACTCTCGGCCGTCAGATGCAGCAGACGCTGCTTCGTGTCACGGAAGCACAGTGATTGCTTTGCACGACGCCCTGCTTGGGGACCCCTTGAATGAGTGAGGAGTTGCGAGTTTCAGATCTGCACCTCGTGCGTTTGTCGGCTGCTGCCTGCTCTCACGGTGATGCCGCCCGAAGCACGGGAGGCGCTCACAGAGCTTCTCCGTGATGAGAACACACGACCGCGGACAAGTGGAGTATGATTTTCAACAGTGCACGGCTATATATATATATATATATATATTTTTTTTAGCAAAGCAAGTGCATTTCCATGACTACACCTTCTTCTACCCACAGTTCACTTTGATAGCTCCACACAGATTGCCTGAGCCCGTCGCAGGCAGGTGTGAGATGCTAGCAATTTGGAACCAAAGAAGACAGGGTCATTCGGTGAAGGCTGCTTCCCAAAGGTCATGGTCACAATAACCGGTCACGCCTGTGGAGGATGCACCAGACTCCAGACACTGGTGTAGACATTTGCATTGTTAATTCACTTAATCCGTGCTGCCCCCGCCACCCCACCTGATGAAATAGATGGTATTATTATCCCATTCTACAGAAGAGGAAAGCAGGCTCTGAGAGGGAGAGTCACTTCCTAAAGGTCACACAGCTAGAAAGCAGAAGTGGCAGGATTTGAACTCAGGCAGTCTGCATTTGGAGTGTGGGTTTCAAATCCCATCCCTGTGTTGGCAAAGAGGTGTGTTAAGTACTTATGTGTGTGGTGTGTAGCAGGCATCCCAACCAGGACCGACTAATGTGATTGGCTAACCAACTGATTATTTCACCTTCCACATAAAAACAAAAACAAAACCCCCCTTTTAGCCTACCTCTTAAATGGCAGCCCTTTCTCCTCTCTCTGTTCGCCCCCAGGCATGCCAACCGCAGACTTCAGCTTTGAAATCTTGGGACAAAACCTCTAAAGACAAGGAAGAGTCACTGATTTACCAGTGACCAGCTGCTTCAGGTATGGCCACAAAGTTGACAAGGGTCACAGGAGAATTTCTTCAGCCCCTAGAGTCCCTATATGGGGCAGGGTCAGCCAGAGAGGAACTTCTGAACAGTCAGAGCCAGGACACAGGGCAAGTGTCCACCGGAGCTGTCCAGCTCGGCATGTGGGGCAAAGACTCAGAGCTCCTTCCCTGACTCTCCTTTCAGATTTTCCTTAGGGACAGCCACTCCCCTGCTCCAAGCTCAGTTCTAGGCTTTGATAAGAGAAGAGAGAAACTGGCCCCAGCCAGGAAGCCCCATTGATCTTTCACAGGCCAGGGGAGGGACCGGGGATTTGCACTAAAAGGTGGCCCAGCCGGGATGGCGGAGCAGGACAGAGAAGCCCACCAGACACGGGTTGTGGGGCCAGAGCTTGTTCCACCAGGGCGGATGCTGTACAGGCCGGACCGGCTGCCTGGCCGAGGCTGCACTGGTGCTCAGATTCTGGCCTCTGAGGTGGGCCTGCGTGGCCGTGGGCAGGCTGCTGCTGGTGGGGAGGCGCGCCAGAGCCCACCTGGGTCCCGGCCACAAAGCCCGAGTTCCAGAGACTGGAGGCGGGATATATAAATATCTGGACTCAGGAAGATTATGCAAGAAAAGCCCAGAGTCTCGAGTTGGAGGCGGCAGTTACTAATTTCTGCTGGGAGGAAGAGTCTTTCTGGGAGAGTAATGCTCATTTACAGCTTTGGACCCGCCAGGCGCAGACTGTCCTGTAGCCATGGGAGCTGCCAGACCAACAGGGGCCCCTTCAGCCTAGTGAGGGACCTGCCGGAACCTCAAAAACAGATCATCCCAAATTTCGAGCACCTGTTCCTTCCTCGATTATTTGCAAGGAATACGGTGTGGTGCAGTAGAATTCTAATTCATAATGCCTTTGTAATGCCTTTAGAACACAGTATTCCCAATATTCCCTTCTGATCTCGGCAGACAAAAAGTTGTCACGATTGTATTCCCACGAACAGGAATTACGGGGACAGAGCGTTTTGCCCAATCTCCTCCCCTAAGCCCAACATTGTCCAGGAATAAAACTCGGATGGTCAGCCTGTTCCCGACCCAGGAGGTGGTGGCACAGTGGAGCCTCTCTGCCCCGGCTGGGTGGAGGCTGCTGTGCTGGACCGAGGGCAGCCAAGTCCCTTGAGTGCGGTCGGGGTGAATGGTGGTGGCGTGAGCCTCTCCCCTCCCTGGCTCTTTCCTCAGGATCACGCTCACCTGCAGAGCACCAGGTGTCCACACCCCGCCACAGGCCCGCATCTCTGCATTGTAGCATCGTATAAGGAACAGACAGCCCGTGCCAGCTGTGCAAGCCTGGGCCCCGCACAGCCTCGCTGCGGTGAGAGTGGGGTCGGTGAGGGCGCCTGCCTTGAGCAATCCTGGTGGGATGTGGGGGTTAACACAGGAAACAGTGCAGAGAGCTCTGGCTGGTGGGAGTGAGTGCTCTGTTAACATCAGCAATGGCGATGATGATGGTGGGGGCAGCAGCACCCCCGAGGACATGCGTCGTGTCCAGGGGGACCGGCAGCCCTGAGTTGTTTCCTAAGATACCTTCTGTGCTCATGGGGTTATAGTGCACATGGGTGCCAGAAGGGTCCCCCACTAGCTAGGAGTACCCTAGCTGCTGGTGAGAGTTATGACTGCTGCCAACACAGCTCGGCTGAGGCCTCTCCCGCAGCCCCAGCTTGTAGGGGGCTGGAGAAAATGACCACAGATAAGCCCATCCATGGCTCCAGCTGCCCCCTCCCCCACCCCACCAGCCGTCCTTCTCAAAGGCGTGGCCTTTGTCACCTTGCTGGTGCTGGGTGGCCCTGGAGCCCTAGGAGCTGCTGCTGTGCAGAGAGTGGAAAGGCTGAGCTCCTACCCATGGCAGTCAGGCTGCTGGGAGTCATCACGAGGATCCCTCAGTGACACCAAGCCCACAATTACCCAGGCGGCCCTCCTGGGGGCTGGCTGCCCTCCCGCCCCTGCCTCAGGAGTTCTCCCCCGATTCCATCAGGCCCATTCCGTTCTGCAGTAAGTGCTGTCCTCTGGCTGGCCGCCACTGTGGCCACTGTGACTGGCACTCCATTTCTCCTAATAAAGGAAATTACTTGGTGCGTCAACTCTCCTTGCATTTACAGATATATTCTCTCTCTTTTGACGGCAGAGTAGTTACTTATTTAAATACTTTTTTGTATTGGGGTAAAATATAAATGACATTGAAATTTGCTATTTTCACCATTTTTAAGTGTCCCATGAAGTGGCATTTGTTACAAGACAGTGTCATGCAATCGCCACCACTATCTATGAGCAAAAACTTTTCCAGCAACAGTTTCTGTTTTCCAAACAAACTCTGCACCTGTTCACAACTCCTTGTCCCCAGTCCTCCACCCCAGCCCTTGGCCACCTCCGATCTCTAACCCACTATCATACTTTCCATGTCTATGAATTAGGGCATTTATTTTTTTAATGTGCTTTTGCCTTGCTCTTTCACGCAGACCTCATAACAACCCAGTGGAGGGGGCGCTCTTGTACCCAGCTCACAGGTCAGGAAACTGAGTCTCGGGAAGCTTGAGTGTTCTGACTTAAGGTCGCCTGCCCAGTCAGTGAAGTGTGGACATGGGCCTCGAACCCCCTCTCCCGCCCTCAGCCCAGGCAGCCTCCTCAGAGGGGACCAGCCCCTGGCAGGGAGGGGGTGGGAGATGAAGCCTGCAGCCAACAGCAGCCTTTTCTTCTTCTCTGTTCCCCCGGAGCAGTGCCGAGTGGATCGAGAAGGTGGCTGTTCCGACCCCGTACAAGGCCCGGGGCCTCTCTATGGAGTCTCCGCTCCCCGGCCCAGTGTGACTGAAGGACTGGTGACAAGGGGGAGCTGCCCCCGTGAGCTTGGGTACTGCTCTGAGCCCACCCCGAAACACTCGTGGGCCATGGCAGTGGCCTTGACCGTCCTTCTGGGCTGGAACCAGCCACAGCAGTGCTGACAGACACTGCTCAGGCCGATGCCACACACACGTCTCGTACCTAACACAGACCTAAACAAGAAACGCTGAGAAAGAGAGAGAGAGGCTGCACCCTCGAGGCCTCCGGGTCCCCAAGATCCTGAGTCGGAGCACAGTCAGTGCCGCCCACGTGGCTTGGCTGTTAAGGAAAAAAGGTCAGCCATTCGGGGAGAAAATGAATGGAACTGGGCCCCTTGGAGGTGTGGGCTGGACCCCGCCTCCTACACGCACTGTGGTCCTGACCTCCGAGGCTGGTTTGGACCGTAACAGACAAAACAGCTTCCAGGGGTGCCCCCAGGCACCTGTGGAGGAGATGCCGCTGGCCCTGGGGGCAGATGTTAGCAGAAAGGTAACTAGCCAGCTGACCATTCAACAAATTTTGCGGAGACGGTTTGGGGCCACGCCTGCACAGAGCCAGTCCTGTGGGGGACTCTCGGACCCCTGTCACACCTCGGAGATGCGGCCGTCGGAGTCACCTCAGAGGGCTAATGCTGGGAAAGTGCTTAGATCAGTGCCTGGAACACAGTAATTACTACATGAGCACCTTAACTAAAACAAACCCATGCAGAAGGCTGCTGAGAGTTACAGGCAAATGAAAGAAAAATCCCCAGGAAAGACTAATATCGGAAGGAAAAGACTCTGAATCCAGATGCTTTGGTGCGATGGGAGTGAGCGCAGGACGCACGGTGAAGGCCTGGGTACCCACACCTGCCCTGCCGGCGTGGGTGCTTCGTCGGGTGCCCTCAGCGAGCCTGCACAGGCCGGTCTTTGTCCTCGTCATCACGGCACCCACTGAGAGGACTCCCGTTTTGAATTCCGAAGGCTGGTCCACCGTGTAGGGAGAGATGATGTTGAAGGCATTCATCCCACTCACCCCATCCACAGGGGCCAAATAAATGACTACGTTTATTCAGAGGCATCGATGCACTCATTCTGCCCTCCCACATTTACTGAGAAACTCTATGTGGTGGGCATCACCAGGAGCTTACTCCCACGGAGTTCACTGCCCAGGGATGACTCAGGGGCAGACAGAGGTTTTATGGAACAAGAGACACAATAGCATTTTTCCCCCACTACAGAGGTAGTAACATGCAGGCTATCAGGTGTGGAATGAACAGGGACTTCTTTGGGCAGATGAGAGAGAGTGGCAAGTGCAAAGGACCTGGGGCACGACAACTCCTCTTATATTTGGGGGGCTGTGGCTGAAGCGGGCAGCAGGGGTAAAGCTCTCAGACGCTCCTATGGTTCAGGGACCCGGTGCATGGGTGGGCTTCCCTCAGACAGACACGTGGCTCTGCAGAGACACAGGAGCGTGGTGGCAGTGAGCTATGCTCTGGTGCAGGCGCTCAGAGAAGCAGCAGAGAGCAGAATCCCTAGATGCGGCGGTGAGTGCTGGAACAAGTGGGTAATAGAGGGTGCTCACAAAGGCCACTGAAGCTATTTTTAGCAAGCCACTGTGCCTGGTGAGGTCTGGGAGACAGAGAAGGCAGGTACTGGAGGCTTTTTTTTTTTTTTTTTTAACACAATCAGGAAGTGTATTCACTCCTGTAACAAGCAGCGCCGAGGCAGGCCAGGAAGCGACGTTAGGGTTCTGGTTCCCTATTCTGGAGCTCCCCTGTTCATTCTTTCTCTCCCACGTTGGCTTCATCCTAGGCCTTGTAGCAGGATGGGTGGAGCAGTACAAGGCACGTCCAGGGATGAAAGTGTCCGAAGGAAGAAAGAGGTCTTTTTTCTTGTGAATCTTCTTGAGGAGCAAGAAGACCTTTCCTCCATGCTCCCCAGATAGGATTACTTTCAGGTTCTATTGGCCAGAATTGGGTCACATGACCCTTCCTGAACCAATGATGGATAAGAGGAATGGGATCACCACACCCACTTTAGAGTCGTCACAGTCAAGGTGGAGGCTAGCGGTGGCTTTGCCAAGAGCTCAGGAGGCGGCGGTGCCTGCACAGAGCTGAGGTTCTGGGAAGAAGGGGGAAGATGGACGTTGGGTAGACCCCAGCAACACCCACTACAGACGTCAAAGGTCGCTTTGTCAGTCCTGCATGGTTCTCTACCTTCCATGCTGCCACAGCCAGGGCCCCTGACTCACCTGTAGGCTCGGCCATCCCACCTCCCTACTGTTAACCCCCAAGCCGCCTGCTCTAGGGTCACTTCCGACCTGATGAGGGAATTCATTAGGTAGTAGGTCAAAGATCTGGACTGTGCTCAGTGTAGCCTGCCCTTGAGTGGGTTTCTTTCAGCCTGGGAAAAAGCTGCCCTGGTCTCTGAGGGGCTTCCCCGGGCAACCTCAGGGCATGTGCTGTGCTGGAATTGTGAAGACGATTGCAAGGGGCTCAGAGCTGCGGCCCAGTGTACAGGGGTGGGGAGGAGCAAACCCACCTTGGACTAGGGAGGGAAGCCTTCAGTGTGGGGGGCGGCCATGGCCCACACTTTACAGGAACAGAGCTGACTTGGGATGCTCCCATAGGCCTGGCCATCCATAAAGCTGGGCTTGTGGGTTTGTCCTTTCTGCCCCTGGTCACTCTCAGTCATTTGAATGTATGTTTTTAAATAAAGAACTCAAATCTGAAAGGAGGAGTGACTGGGATCCTTTTAACTTTCCCCCTCCCACCCCTACCAGAGCCTTCTTCGCCAAGGGGAGTGTGGTGGGGGTTGTGGCAAGAGAGTGAGTCTCTCCACTACTGGCTGGCAGCCCCACTGGACAGCTCTTGTTGCCCTCCAGGGACAAAACAAGGCAGGGGTTGGGGAGGAGGGGAGAGAGGACAGCCATCTTAACCCTCAGAAGCAGGCGGGGTGGGAGGGGAAGGGCCTGTGTGAGGACAGAAGTGTTTTTCTTAAGAGACTGTGGCAGTCAAGTTTAAGTCAGCGATCAGGGCTTGCACCTAGCTCCCTCCCCAGCTCCAAGGACCTCTTACATGGTGCCAGAGTGCTCAACAGTATTGGCCCAGCTCCTTCGGGAAGCAGGAGAGGGGGTGCTGGGAAGGCAGGCCTCCTACCCCGATCTGGAGGAAGGGGTGCCGCAGGAAGCTCTGGTGCGCTCAATGTGATACTCTGCAGAGTTCTCGGGGCTCCTGATTTGCCAGAGGAAGAAGAGATTCCTCACCTACAGGGGCAAACGCGCACGGCAAGACTGGCTGAGGCTGCAGCTGGACCGGTGCGGAGTTCTCCCACGTCTTCACTTTAGGGCAGCGAATGGAGCGTGGAAGTGGATTGATGATCTGGGGCTGCAGCAGCTGAGCTCTGCAGAGACTTCGCGATGGCTCTTCTAGGTGGCGCCGTGCTTTGGGGGGACTCACACCAGTCTGGCCGCCTGCATCATGAAGATGAGTGAGACGGGGCCAGGGGCAGGGCCCGTCTGGGTTTGGAGGAAATTCTCCTCCTGGAGACTAAACCAAATCCGTAAGCGCCGATGGTGAACACAGGACACTGAAGGGCATTAAGCTCATCCTTTTTGTGTTTATTTCCCTGAGTTATTTTTAGCGTTACAGATAGTTCCCAGTTAACAAATGGGTTGGGTTCTGAAAGTTCATTTGTAATTGGGTTGTTTAGATTTTGGAACACACTTTCCCTATAAAAAACAATGTTATAAATGATGATGAGATTTGCAGGCGAGTCCTCCAAAGCCTATTAAACCCATAATGTAGCTAAAATACTGTCCTTTTGCAGTGAAAAAAATTGTTTAATTGCAACATGAGTAATTAAATGAAACAAGGAAAACCACTAAAACTGAATAAGAAGTAGATTTATGTTCATCTTGAATGATGCTGTTTGCAGAAAACTTAATTTAACTTAAGAACAGACCTTTCCCGGGGCTTTGTGGGAAGTGCATGGGATTCAGTCTCTTCAGGACAAAGAGCCACCAGGCAGCCCATCTCGGGTCCCCAGGCATCTGCATCACACACCCGGGGCCCTTTCCTGATTTCAGGCTCATCAGAATGTCTTCCGGGCAGAATTCATCTTCCCATGTGGATTCTCACCAGGAGAAATCCACTGGTCAACATCCATGAGGTGGTCTCCTTGGCGTGGAAGTTTTATTCTAAATCAGGAGGTTGATGCCTGTCCTTGTGCATGTCCTGGGGACAGCAGTGTCCCAGTCCCATCAGCTCTGCAGCAGAGACAGGGTCAGGTGTGGCAGCCTTCAGGGCTGGGGGTCAATACTGGGCCAGGGGTGGGCTGTCAAGGGAAATGCACCCTTCGAGGTTCCATAGGGGCCCGCTGCTCTGCCATCTCCCTGGCAACACAGCCCTGGCTGTGTGCCTTCCTTCAGATCTCATCAGGCAGCTTCTGGTGTGGAGGGGGTGTGTCTAGGCCCAGGTGTGTGTGAGTCTAGATTCCCTACACTGGGCTGCGCAGAGGAGAGTAACAGACTTTGTCTCTCCTGTTTGAGCTGTGGAAGCTGGAGGGTAAATAACTGCTTGAGCAAGTGTGCTGGAAATCCTGGGGGCATGCTGCCAAAATGCTCACAAACAACGCTTCCCACCCTTCTATGCCTGCCCCTTTGCAATGTGGAGTTGCAGCACCTCCTTCCTGTCAGGAGGCAGGGTCTCTTTGGCCACTCTTTGAACCTGGCTTAGCCATGGGACTGCTTCAGCCAATGGAGTTCTAACAAAAGTGTCTCAAGCAGCGGCCCAGAAAGCTCTGAGCCTTGGGCTCTGAGCCTTACCCACTTGCTGACCTCGGAAGCCCGAGGCTACTGTGCGAATAAGCCTGTGCTAGCTGGACAGAAGACAACGGGTCACACGAAGGAGAACTGAGATGCCTTGGCCGACAGTCTTCTAAGCACAGGTATGAGTGAGGTCATCCTAGACCAACCACTAGTCACTGGCCACATGCAAACTGGCAGCTGACCACAGACCAATGAGAGAGCCCAGCAGAGATCAGCCGAGCCAGCCCAGGCCACAGCTGACAGCCGACCCACAGAACTGGGGTGCTTTAAGCCAGGAAGTTTGGGGATGCTTGTTACACAGCAAAGCAAACATATATACACATCTGGCCTCAGTCAACAACCTCTTCTGATACCTTTCCTTTGGAATCAAGATGATGGCTCGCCCTTGACAAATATAGGAAAATACATAATCTTCATTCCTCTTTTTGCCCCCTGAATCAGAAATCTAAGTTCGAATCGCTCAGATGTACCCTCCCTAACCTGTAGGCTTCAAAATGGGTGCTTTGGAAGTCATGGCACTTTTCAATTTTGTACACACTTTGGGACTGACAGATGGGTTTTAAGTCAATGAAGATACAATCCAAGCTGTGGCTGCATCGTAATGTGCAGGCAAAAGCCATTAGCCCAGGACATAACATGCACAAGTTGTCTCCCGCGCATTACCAGTGCCTGATAATTTATCACAAGGGAAATCACAGATTCTTGTGCATGGAGCAAGAAACAATCTTCTGGAGAAAGTCACGCACAGTCTGGAAATTCACCACAAATGGGACTTGAGTGATTTTCCCAGCTGACCCACTCAGCGGCCTTTGGTTTTCCATGTGAATATGAGAGGAAAGGGGGTCTGATCCTCACTCTGTATGAAAGCCCCTTTATCTACTCCTGGGCCCCCAGAGCCACGTGGAGGAGGGGCCTCACTCATTCCCATGATCCCCCCTACCCCCTACCACCCAGAAATCCCAGGCCATCTCCACCAAGAAGAACATTTCTCCAGAGAATTTAGAGTTCACAGGGGGGACATCATCTCTAGGGTCATCTCTATGACAACAAATATCCACCCTGAAAGCCCCAAATTGCTCAGAAATTTCAATACTCAGGGCGTTTGGTGCTCGAGGATGGAGGCTGCAGATTTCACGGCCTCCCTCGGTTTCCTTGGGCCTCCAGCGCAGGCGACGCTTCTCTGCCCAGGCCAGATTAGTTTTCCAGGGCTTAGCGTCCAGGAACGATGGGAATGTTTCAGCATGAGTGCTCCTGACCACAAGGAAAAAAGCCCCCAATCCATTTCACAGACATCCGCCAGGATGCTGCGAAGTCCATTCTTTCAAGAACAGAATTGCATTTTATGAAGCCGTCCGTGTTCTGTTTCATCTGTCAAGCAGGTTTGCTGAGAATAATTTAAATTTCATGCAGCTGCCACTGTGGGGCAGCGCCGCTTCCTTCCCACCCCACAAACAGGGCTGGCGTGGAGCTGCGGTTCTGCCTCCCAGCACCAGCCGACCTCCCCCTACGGCCCTGACCTCCTGGAGCGAGGGCCAGGGGCTGGTGCTGGCCCAGCTCTCAGCCTCGCCTCGGGCCACATCAGTCCAGGAGGGGACAGTCCAGTGAGCCTCCCTGTCGCCCACCAGTACCAACTGCCAGGGGCACTCCTTTCTCCCTAAATGTATGGATACTCGGTCTGACCACATCTCTCCTTTAACTTTTTTAAAATTTAATTTTTATTTTTGCTGATATAACTTTCTAAACTTAACTTTTATTCAGTGCTTAACAAGCAGCTTGTGCTGTTCTAAGCTCTTCCACACATTAATTGAACCAATCCTCACAATACCTCCACGAGGAAGACACCGCTGTCATTTCCTGTTTCACAGACAAACCGAGACTCAGAGACACATGCAGCTCCTAAGCGGCAACAGCGGAATTCCAACCCGGTTCCGTCTGACTCGAGAGCTCGCAGCTCTTGCCAGCTGTGCATGCCGGGGCCACGTAACCTTTGGCCTGAATTTTCCCACCTATAACACGAGAGGTAAATACAGCCAGCCCTCACATATCATCACGGATAGATTCTTGGAGACTGTGACTTTAAGCAAATCGATGTGTAACAAAAGCAATGTTACCACAGGCTAATTGTGTAAACAAGTTCCTAAGGCATTTTCTGGTCATAAAAACATCACCAAAATTCTAAATACAGACCCAAAACACCTCTCATATTGAAACACTGAAATAAATGGGAGCTATGTGTACACTTAAGAGAGATGAATAAAAACAAGTAAGAGAATTCTTCTCCAACCCACTCACTCCTGTTCGGGGGTCCGGGTAGCTGGAGCCTCTTCCGGCAGCTCAGGGCACAAGGCAGGACCCGTCCTGGACAGGAGTCGCCCGAGCGCAGGGCCACACCCACACACCCACACTCAACAGACAATTTAGACATGCCAGTTCACTCCCATGCACGTCTTTGGGGTGCTGGAGAAAACCGGAGTCCCTGAGAAAACCCAGGCAAACGTGGGGAGAACAGGCAAACTCCACACAGACAGTGGGCCCAGCTGGGAATCCAGTTTTTCCTTATCAACGTCATAATGAGATGATGTTGAGCAAGTTCCTCCAGGACATGCCGAGTGCCCCTTCGCTTTCGGGAAGTTGTGTTTGCTGTCAGCAGGTGGATGAGAGGAGGGCGAAGTCCCCTGACAGTGCTGCCGTTGTGGTTTCCATGGTGAACACAGCCGCACGCCAGGCAGCTGGGGGTGGGATGGCAGCTGTGCCCGGCCCACTCTGTCTGTCACTCAGGAAGGGACCCCGGCAAGTCCTCTGGGCCCCACTTTCTGACATCCAAACAGAAGGGCTGAGGGCATGTGCACCCTGCCCTTCTTGGGCTCCAGGGACTCCTGTCCTGGAGGCTCAAAAGCTGACCTCGGCCCCAAGGAAGCCGTCGGGTGGCCTGAGCCGTGAGTGTGCAGGAGAGTGGTGTGTGTGTGTGTGTATGTGTGTGTGCAGGCGCATGCGTGTGTGGATACTGCCTCGGCCAGACCCTCCCCTGCCTCAGTGGCCCAGGAGTCTGAGCTTGTTCAACTGGCCTTCATCGAAAACCTGCAAGAGATCCTCAGGCCACAGAAAAATGAAGAAACAAAAAAATCAAAGGTAGCAGTGACTGCAAGAACTGTCGTCACCTCACTAACCAGCTCTGGGGGGCAGAGCCAGTCTTGCCCTGCCCTGAGATCTGGGCCACCCTCATGGCTCGACAGAAGCCGCCCAGCACTGGGGATGAGCTGGCGAACAGGCCTGCGGGGCTGCAGGGAGGAGGTGGGAAGGGGCAGGCCGTCCATCCAGTCTAGTGGTGGTCTGGCATGCCTCCTGCTCCCAGACCATGCCCAGCTCTGGGGGTGCTAAGGTCTGGCAGTGCTGACACTTGTCCCTGGGGAGAAGTGGGGAGCTTCTGGTCCACATATAGCACTAGACTTTTCACCAAGGAAGCCAGGCCAGTACACTCCAACAGCCTCACCACGCTCCGGGGCCGTGGGAACGCCCAGGGAAGAGCACACAGCTCTGCTCTCGGCTTCCGCGCAGCTCTCCCTCCACCCCCCGGCCCCTCCACAGCAGGGTCTCAGCCCTCTGTACAGTGGGCTTTCCTGTTGGGAGAGGGCCTCATGGCTGGACAAAGCTCTAAAATCCCTTTACCCATCATCTGGCTTACCTGGCGTGCTGGCGCAGTTTCAGTGGGGAGCCTGACAGAAGCCCTCTTCCTTCTAAGCCCCTCTGCTGCCATGCTACCTTGGTCCCAACACCCCTCTGTGTCACAATGTCACCTTGAGTCCCAGCCACTCAGAAACACAACTTCCTCCCCCTGCCTGCTTGGGGCCCAGCTCCTGAGTCTTATCTGAAGACTTGCCCCCTTGGGGAAGCTGGAAACAGTCACCGTTCCTTACTGGGGCGTGGGCCTAGTCCCACAGGTCTCACCTGGGTAAGAGCAACAAGGGTGATGGCAGTGACAACACCTACAAGGTACTTGCTACATACTAGGCGTGGCTCTGCCCTGAGCACTCCACATGTGCTTTAACCCACACAGTCCTCACAACAGCTCTGGCAGGCGGGTACCACTGCCGGCTCCCATTTCATGGCAGTGAGGCCCAGAGAGGTTAGGCAGCTTGTCCAGGGTTGCTCAGCTACGAAGTGATGGAGTGCAATCAAATCCAGGCAGTCTGGCTCCAGCGTCTGTGTTTATCCACTCCACTGAGCTGCCTCTGCCAATAACCTCAATGGGAGAGACAGTCTCAGGTCATCTGGTCACACTGTCCAGGCCACAGATTCATTACATCCCAGCCCGTGAACTCCCCGAGGGCAGGAGCTTGCCCTTGGCTGCTCGGCAGACACTCTGCTCGCTGACCAGGGAAACCACAGATACCTCAGCTCGGCTGCCTGTCGATTGATGTGGTACTCACACGGAGTGAGACAAATCCGCTGGGGACGGGCATCGGGGGGGCGGCAGCCAGGCCAGAGTAGCAGAAAGGCATCACGATGCAAATTCAATAACAGTCTCTGGGACAGAAGCCACGGCTGGCTGCTGCCCTGCCTCTAACCCTGCACACCCTGTTCTCAGAGTACCCGAAGATGCCAGGGAGAAGCAGGCCCCCTGGCTTGATGGGACATGCCCCTGCAGGTATGAAACTGGTCTGGAGCTGGTTACAGAGGAGCAGTGTGCCAAGGAGCTGGCCGCCCTCACAGGCATGAACTTTCGCCCCTGCTTCCCGCCCCCTCCCTGCACCCCCGTCGACTGACCGGGCTCAGCCTGGCCCAGCTGTTGTTTTCTGCCCGAGGCTGGGTTCCTTTCCTTCCATGTGCTGTGGTTTGGGGCCCGGCCAGGCAGGGATGGTGGCTATTGAGCTGCCTGGGAGCCAAATAGAAGCTGTGTGGGCAGGCAGCTCCCTGTGGAGGCCCCCTCGGTCGGGTCTCCTCCACTTCCCTAAAACGACCCCCATCCCTGAGAGGGCAGAAACCACAAAGTGGGCTCCCAGGCCCAGCTTCTCTCTCCCCACCTGCAGCCTCCAGCCGTCAGCTCCAGAATCGGCCCTTCTCCAGATGGCCAGCAGCTGGCCCGGCCCGGTGGCTGCCAGATGTGGTCGGCGGGGCGGGCAGTCGGCTCCAGTGGGCAGAGGTCACCACACTGGAGCGGCCCTGGGGCCTGGTGCCCGGCGCCCAGGGAAGGAGTGTGTTTGGCTAGTCTAGGGGCACTGTGCCCAAATAACCCTCCCCCTCGGCTCCCCCACCCAGCACGCCTTCCCTCCCCGCCTCAGTGTGTGGGGGGTGTTTTCATGATGGAAAATAAGATCAATAAGGCCCTGCAGCCCAATGTCAGTGCGCCGGGAGCCGGCCTGCAGTAGCTCCATTGTCTCGGCCGCCAGGGCGCTGCGCTGGCAGCACTCACGGCCCTTAATGGGAAGCAGGGCTGAAAGGGAGCTTTGAAAACCACAGAGACAAAGGCACAGCACACCTGGGGCGCAGCTTTCCGACGCCACAGGCGCCTCGCAGTGGCTGCGGCTGGGGCGCCCCGCCTCTAACTTCTCTGGCAACTTTCATGAACGCAGGAGAGAAAAGACTGGACATGCCTGTGCACACAAACACGTGCGTGTGCGCACGCACACACTTTCAGGCCCCGAGAAGGCTCCTGGGAGGCGGCCCTGAACGAGTGGCAGAGTCACAGGGGGCTTGTGGAGCCCCTGCTTGGCCGACCAGGGAGACAGGCTCGTGATGAATGGGCTTCCTGCCACCAGCCCTGGGCCCTGGGGCTCGGAGCAGCAGGACGGGACCAGCGCACACGGAAGTCAGGCATGAGCCTTGGTGACATTTTCATTTCCACATCTTGGTTAGCAACACAGCCTGGCATCTGCTGCCACTCTCGAGGCTGGAGCCACCTCCAGGAGAGACAGAGCGACCTGCAGCTAACACCCCTGAGCCCGAGTGCTGGGGCCCAACGCCTGGACCCCTGACTTTGACCGGCTCTCACGGACTCGGGGTGTCTCAATACCCTCAACTGAGGGTGGGGATGACAAGAGAACTGGTCTCATGGGATTGTCTGAGGATTGGAGGGGACCGTGGATGTGAGAATTCCCAGCATCCTAAGTGGTAGCTTTATGACCGCTTATGATTTACTGCCAGTCTGCACCTTCTTGCAAACCCAGGTTACTGCTCACTCCAGGAGGACTTGCCTTGTCTAATCCCACCAAGTCGGGGATTCTGTATTGCCAACCAACTGTTGTCCAGCCCGGCCCTGGGGGCCAACACTCTGGAGCACACAGTGTCTGGTGCCCAGATCTCGAGCACTGTGGAGCTGACCCGGGCCTACTCAGACAGGATCCGAGGTCTTACCTTGGTGGTGACGGCAGAGGCAGAGCTGGCCACGAGGCTGGTGATGGTCTCCCCACTGCCGGTTGTGCAGGGAGCGGGGGCCGTGGCGGGCGTGGGCAGCCGGGAGGGCACCACTGGCAGTGGAAGGAGGCCGGGCCGGGTGCTGAGGCTGCTGGCTGTGCCGCCACCAGCCCCGGCGGTGGCACTGCAGATGCTGGTGGTCCCATGCGTCCCGTTGGCACTCCACTCGCGGCGGTCCCAGCCCACCCGGTAATCTCTTTCGAAGCGGCTGTGGTGCCGCGACATCTCGGTGGGCCGTAGTGGCTCCTCACGGGTAAACAGAGGCCGGACCTGCGGGCACAGAGCAGAGGGGAGGGCGATTTAGACAACCATCGGTGCTGCTAGAATGTGAGGGGGCAGCAACGCCCGTCAGCACCCACTGAACACCTTCTCCATGTGCGACAATGGGCTCTCAAACATCAGCTCCTTCCCTACGCACAGCAAGCCCGAAAAGCACGGATAATTTTTAGCCCCACGTTGCAGGTGAGGAATAAATGATTTGTCCAGGAGCACATGGCCTCAGTGTGGTAGGCGGGATTTGAACCCAGGCACAGTTTGAAGTGATGCTTTCTGTTCTACCACGTCACGCTGCCCTGAATGACACAGGTGTGCGCACGTTAATTACGGTTGGGGTTTTATCCCCATGTGCCCACTGTGAAAGCGGGAGCCTGTGGGCTCCTCAGGCGATAGCAGCTGCATCTACAGTCTCCCTCTACAGTGGACAAGGCCCTTCACGTGAATCTCATTGACCTTTACAGCAGCTCGAGAGCTGGCAGGGGTGGCGTCATCCCCAACGTATGGACCAGGGAGCTCATTAAGAACAAGGATTCCCTTGAGGTCAGAGAACTAGAAGGTGAGAATGTGGCCAGGATCCCAGCCTTCCTGCTGTAGCTCAACATGGGACTCAAGTCTGAAAAGGTGTTAAACCTCTGGGAATTAAGAGTTCTTTGTAACCCTGTGACGCAACCACTGCCACCAGAGACCCCGTGCTCCCAGACGGTCTCCCACGTGACTTCCCCTGCACATCCGAATGTAAGGCCCCTCCATGTTGTCATGGAGACCCGGACACACCAGGATCCTCCGAGGGCCTCCAGCGTCATGAGAATGGTGTTTTGCTCAGCATTATGGGGACTGGCCTGGCTCCCTGGCCAGCCGGGCCCGATATCACACTCGGTCAGGAAAGACGTAAAGACACAGGAGAGGCTCTCTCAGCCACAGAGGTGACAGCGAGGCAGAGGGCAAAGGGTAGGGCAGTGCCAGGGGCACAGGCAGGAAGGTTAGGGTGGCATGGGCCCTGCATGTCACTTGCCTGGCCCCGGTCACGCGGCTCAGGCAGGACCTGCTTTTCTTTGACTCTTGCTCACTCTCCAACCACGTCCTGTCTGGGGACAGCTCCTGGAGGCCAGGAATGTCTCCTGACTCATTTTCCCATCCCACCCGTCCAGTTCGGCCCTGGGGGTGGGGCTCTGGGATGGTTGGCTAGAAAAGGAAAGGCCGCAAGCATGATCCTACTCTGGTCTTTGCAGACCCAGATGTAGCTGTCAGCATCTAGGTCCACAGAGCCAGGGCCCGGCCCAACCCTGGCAACCTGTTGCCTGTGTCCCACTTGTGTGGGTGGCCATGCCCTGGCAGCCACTGTCCCTTCCCCTGGTACTGTGCCCTCTGCCAGGCACATGCAGCAGACCTGAGCTAGGCCTGTCGGCCCACTTGAAGCAGAGCTGACCACGGCATCTTAAGTTGGACAGTGGGCTCACTGGTTAGTTCATCATTATGCTTCATGGTTTACACAATGCCACACGATTATGCTTTTATCTAATAATGAAAACCACAAATGCATCGCCCCTTGGGCCTCCCTCACTGGCTTTTCTTCACAGAGTCCTCTAAGCTCAGCTCTGGCCCCTTCCAGCCTGCTGTCCCTACAACCTTCTCTGGCATGGCTTGGGCTCTGGCCACGCCCCAGCATTGTTCTACCGTGACCTGAAGGTTCAGCTGATTCAATCCAATGGGACGCTCAGGCCCTGGTCTTTCTCCATATCTCCCACCTGGGGCGTGGTGGACCACCCCCCGCCCCTTTCCGGAAACTTCTCAGTGGTTGCTATGACCCTCCTCACTCTCTGCTACTCCTCCTCTGCCTCCTCTGCAGGCTCCTCTCTCTGCTCAGCCTCGAGGGTCCACGTGCCTCCTTCTCTCACGCTCCACGCTTCCCCTGGGTGACCTCACTGAGCTGTCCCCACTTCACTGCTGACTCCCTCCCTCTCCTCAGCGCCATACCCACCATCCTGCTGCCTGCGGTGCACCTTTCCCTGGCTGTTCCACAGGTACCGAGGTACGGTGTGTCCCGAAATTAGCTCATGGCTCTTCTACCTGGAGACTCGTGCTCAGGAATCCCTTCTCTCAGGGAAAGCCACCCCCACTCCCCGTCTCTGTCCCCACATTTGACAGCAGGGTCTTCAGTCCTGCTGCCAGTTGTCTCCCAAGTCTGCCCCCCTCACCACCTGCACGTCCATGACCCCAGTCATCGTCCCCCAAGTGGACGGCCTCAAACAGTCTTCCTGACCCCGCTCTGGCTCTTCGTACCCATTCCCCATGCAAGGGCCCTCACAGCGTTTTAAAGTCACAAAACTGACCTCGCTATTTACTTTCCTGCTCTGAGTCCCATCTTTTAGAATAAGGCCCAGGCTCCTCAGGGCGGCCCAGAACACACGAGGCTCTGGGCTGGCTCCGTTTTCTGGCCCCAGGTTCACTTTCGTTACCCCAGAGACAATGCCCTGCCACTCCAAGTGCCTTTCAGCTTCTGAAGATGCCCTGTCAGCTCTGGGTGCAAGCCCACCCTGCTCCCAGGCAGGAACAGCTCCCACCCTCCCCTGTCTCCGTCCTGCTGGGCTGTTAAAACTCAGCTCAGGCACAGACTGCACAGCCCCACCCCCTCCCGGGGTGGCAGGAGACCTCCTCTGTCCCCGGAGCACCTGGTGCCCACCTCCATCTCACCAACTACGGCTCTTGTACGTTTCCTTCCTTGAGAAGAAGGAATCACGTCCTTCCAGCTGGCAAGGGTGCAGGTGAGGTGGGCAGGTTCTTCCTTGTGCCCACAGGTGGCAGAGGGTGCTTGGGGTCAGGTCAAAGGGGCCTCCTTAGCCCCAATAAAACCTCTGATGCCCATGAGACAGGGCGGCACACTGCCTGGTGACCACCCAGGACTACTGCTGGGACTACTCACAGTCCCAGCAGCCTGCACCTCCCGTCCCTGCACCCTGCCAATCACCTCTTCAAGTCCCCGTTTAAAATGCTAAAAAGAAGATGGAGACTCAGGCAGCTGGAGGCCACACAATCTGGTTTCAGGCTCACGAAGTGTATTCAAAGCAAAGGTCAACCATCTGCATGCCAGGTTTGGGTTGGACCTCGTTTCTCAGTTTAACTCCCCCTTTCAGATGGAATGAAAGGAACATGTTACACAGCCTGCCCTCGGTGAGATGGCAGGGTGCTAGCTCCAGCGGTGGCAGCTGAAGTTTCCCTGCTGGGCTCGGAGCGACCATGTCTAAAAGGTCTCGTGTGCCTGCACGTGTGCCCGGGCTGTTTGTGGGGGAGGCGGCAGGAAGCGCTCGGCGTGGCTAGGGGTGTCTCAGACGAGACGGGTCAAGCAGCCACAGACAAAACATGTAAAAATGCTTCCTTGTCAAAGTGGGCACCTTTCCCCACCAGGCTGCCTGCGAACCGGTGGAGCCTGGCCCTGGGGCCTTCCCCAGACAGGACGGGGCTCTGGGCAGCAGCCATGCCTCTGAGTGTGTGTGGTTCCTTTAAGGAGCACAGAAATTTACCGAAGGGCCTATTCAAGGTCACCTGAGAAGTCCTTTCTGTAATCTGGACATGGAGATTCAAAGTGTAAAAATACCTTGCAGCCTCAGTGCAGATCCAAACTCATGGCCTCCTTTGGCAAGTGCCGCTGGAGGGAGGGGTGGATCATCTCTACTCTTTACTGCACGGCTCCTTCCAGTTGGCTTGTCCCTCAGGCTCCCCAGGCGCTCATGCTCCTGCCAGCCCGGGCTGCAGCCTCCCCTTTTCCCACCTCATCCGCCTTACGAGCTGAGTGAAGACAGACGTGAAAGTTCCGAAGATACTCTACAAATCACTTGGATTAAATAAATAGTTGGTCATATTTTCTTTTGATCCCCCAAACTCTTCTATGAATCCAGTGAACAAATATTTATTAGTATTTATTTAGTTACCACTCATTGTGCTGGACACAGGGACCCCTGTAGTCACGCTTGTCCCTTCCCGAGAAAGAGGGACAGTGACCAAGAGTCAGGCGCCCTGCGGCCAGCGCTGTGAGGAAGGCAAACGGGATGGGCCGCGCGAGGCGGGTGGGAACGGGCAGGTCAGGGAAGCCTCTCCAAGCAGGGGACGTTTCGACTGAGACATGGAACGTGAGAATAAGTCAGATTTTTCATTTTTTTCCCTCTATTTTCTTTTTGTATCTTACAGATTTTCATTTTTAATAAAGTAAATATCAACCTTTAATATCCCTCATGAAGAAAGCTTTTGGGGGATCCTTTCATTTTTTTCCAGAGTAAAATTTTCATGAGGTCGAAAAGTGAGAAAACCACCGTAGTTGGTGCCCAGCCGCGATCGGCCCACTTCCTGCTCTGATCTCATAAGGCGCCAAAGTGACGAAGGCATAAATCACTCCCATGAACGCTCCCGGCTGGGCTGAGGCTGTTGTCCGCTACAGCCCAGGAAGCTGATGTGTGGCGACCTATTGGATTTGGACGAGTTCATTTGTTTTCTCATTTTTCATGTTTTTATTGTGGTTGTTTTCATTTTGTCTTTTTTAAATTAAAAAAGATAAGATTTTTCTTCTTTGTATTTTTATTTTGTTTTTAATTTTAATTTTGTTTATTCCCTTTTATTTTCTTTTTATTTATTTTGTTATTTTTACTTTTAATTCTCTTTTCCTCAATTTCTTTTTTTTTTTTGAGATTTTATTTATTCGTTTTTAGAGAGGGGAAGGGAGGGAGAAAGAGAGGTAGACAAACATCAATGTATGGTTGCCTCTCACCCGCTCCCCCCACTAGGGACCCCCCACTGGTCTGCAACCCAGGCATGTGCCCTGACTGGGAATTGAACCGGCAACCCTTTGGTTCGAAGGCTGGCACTCAATCCACTGAGCCATACCAGCCAGGGCCCACAATTTTTTCTTTTTCTCATTTTTATCTTTACTTAGTTTTCTATTTTTATTTTGTTTTTTAATTTTTTCTCAATTTTTTTTTGTTTTTATTTGAAGCCACCATGTCTGACGACTTTGCAGCCCTCTCTGCCAAGGAGGAGTGCTGTACTGGCAATGATATACTATACTGAATACCATCGGCAGGGGTCTTTTGCTGAGGGGAGGTTGGCCCACCACATTTTGATCAACACAGAGGTGGCTGTGAAAATCACAAGCCAATGGGGCTTCTCTGAAATTTTGCAAGATGTTCACTGTCTTAAGAGCTTAAATCATCCCAACATCACCAAATTATTTGTGGTGATCGTCACCCGGGACCAATACTTTCTCTTCAGGGAAGATGTGAGCAGGAGGCACTTAGTGGAATATCATTAGAACCTCCCTGAGCCACGTTCATGCAAATGGTATCTGTGGCACAGTCCTGCCACCGGAGGAGAATCGTGCACCAGGACCTGAAGCCAGAGAACAGACTTCTAGACAGTGAGCTAAATATCAGACTTTGGCTTCCCTCAGGACAGAATTTTCAGGCCACAAACTTCACATCTTCTGTGCTACCGTCTCCTCTATGGCCCCAGAGATCCTGCAGCTGCAACCCAGTGACAGCCCGAAGGTTGATGTCCGGAGCCTGGGGGTCATTCTCTCCAGATGGCGATGGAGAAACTGCCATTCCTGAGGGAGAACTTTGAGGCACTGAACCAGCGCACACAGAACGGGCAGTTCCATGCACCATATGTGATGACTCTAGAATGTCAAAAAGTGTTCAGAAAACTAACGACTGTTGACCCCAGCCAAAGAACAGTGAAACATTGTATCCTGGGGGGTACAATGAAAGATCCATGGGTCAATACTGGCCCGCTGGGGAAACTGAAGCCATACAGTCAGCTGCCCTGGGGTGACATTGGCCTCCAGGTGACAGAAGTAAGGAAGAAGCTTGGGTTTAAGCTTCATGAGATACAGGAGTCAGTAGCAGAAAGAAAATATAACAATAGTATGGACACCTCTGATACAAGACACCACAAAAAAAGACGAAAGGCTGTACCAGCCCCTCCCCTCACTCCAGCAGCTGTCCTTCTACAACCCACGGGTTCAGGTATCAGGGCAGGAAACCTACAAGTCTGCCGGTCCCTGACCCTGATTGAAAGCAAGGATGACTGTCCCCACAGCCAGCCTGCAAACAAGGATGGCCATTCCCCCAGCCAGGATAGAAGCAAGGATGACTGTTCCCCCAACCAAGCCAAAGTCAAGGACCACTACTCCCTTACCTGGCCTGGAGTCCAAGATGGCCAGCCCCAGACCAGCCCTCCAGCGTGGCCCCAGGGCTCCCTCACCACCCACAGCAGCAGCAGCAGCAGCAGCTGTGGTGCAGCCCCAGAGGGAACCACTGATGAAAACTGCCTCCAATGCCTGACGCTGGGGCCCCAGGATCTCCCTCTGGCCATGGCCAGGGCCCGCAGGGCTTGGCTAGGAGGGTCTTCAGGTTTTTCTTAAAGTTCTTTTGCTGTAGTCTGTCCACAAAGAAGCAGCATCTCAAAAGGATAAGAGTCAAGCTAACATAACTTTAAAAATTATGGACAGCCAGGGCAGGGCCACGGTTGGAGATGACGGGGAGATCAAGCTGCACTCCCCGCATTTCAAATACTGACCCTGTTGTGCCGGCCATGTGGTTCAGGGGATGTGCCGGAGGCCGGCGCAAACCCCTGCCGCGAGAGCGTTGCCAGAAATGCACGCTGTGTGTACAGGTGAGAGGACCTGGTCCACAGGCTATGGAGGCGTGCAAACTGCCGAGTGTTCTCTGCATGGGTATCTGGCATCTCTGTGGCCTTCAGAAGTATCTTACCCAAAATATCTGCTGATTTGGGAGGGTGGTCTGGAGCCTCCTGGGGGTCAGGAAGAGCGGCTGCCCTCCTGTGGGTCCACCCCTGAACCCCCGCCTGCCTGAAACTTCAGAGACTGGACCGTTTTTCCTGGGGCCCTTCTCTCCTCCCTTTTGCTTCCGTGTTTGTGGGGGTTCTTATTAAAGTATTTGGTTCTCCCCAAACCCTGGGTGGCAGGTATTTAAATTACATGCACATATGTGAAGGAAGAGCTCTGGGGTCTAGAAAATCTGGTATTTGTGGGTGGAGGCAGCTGTTCTCGAGGGCCAGGGGAGAGATGCTTTGGTGCAGGTCCGGGGGTAAATTTGGAAGGTCTCCCAGAGGTGGGCGTTTTACGTACGAAACTTGGCTGTGGCCTCTGGGGTCTCGCGTCGTTATGCTGTTTTTCCACCACACTTGCTGTCCTTCCCACCATCCTGGGGTTGCTGGGGTGACCGAGAGGAGGAAAGGGGGTCTGGGCCCTCCCCAGAGGAGGGCAGAACCCCATTTTGCTTGCCTGAAGTCTCAGGCTGGCACAGAACCTCCTAGTTCACAACAGGAGGTCTCACTAGGTGGCCTCATGGGCAGGCATCTGGGTCTCTACCTCTTAGAGCCAGACCCAGATTCAGAGAGATCAGAGCCCGGGCCCAGGGCACCACTAAGGAAGCTGGTGGCCTGCTGGCTCCCAGGCTCCTTCTCTGTGCCCCGTCCTGTCCCCCGGGGGAGCAGAGGACCTCTGCACAGAATCAGAGCCTGTGATGACTGGGATGAACGTGTCACTGTGATGCCTGCCTGGCGGTGAGTGCTTCGGTGAGTGTTCGGCCATCCATTGGTCCTGCTGCCCACCCTGACCCCCACGCTTCCTTGTTCTGAGCCACACATGCCCCCCTAAACACACAAGCACATCCCCAAATCCAGGGACAGGCTCCACCAGCACCCCAGAAACTCAGCAATGCTGCACTGACCAGCTCAGTTGTAACTGTCAAACCCAACCACCTCAAGGCTGAGATGACCCATCAGAAGTGGTCTAGAGGCCAACTGGGTGTGCCCAGTAGCAGCCCTGACCTCCATGAGAAAGACATTCCCCCTGCCCCCAGGGCCCTTCTCTGGGAGAGAGGGAGGGGACTCTTCCTGCAGCATGCCCCACTCCTGAGGGATGGGGCGCAGGGCCCCGTGATACGTACTGCTCTCCAGAGAGACTGCCCCCGACCCAAGAGGGACACTCCGGCGTCCCCACACACCTGCTGCACCTTCGGGCTCCCCTGCATCAGCAGTGGCCAGAGGTCGGCTTCCCTGCCTGCTGGGCTAAGCCCTCCTGCTGGCCAGCACCACCTGGACCCCGGGGAGCTGCAGGAACAGGGGAGGGACCACCTGCCCCCAGGCTCTTCTGGTTCCCCTGCAGGACACACTGCGTTGCTAATTAGCATAAAAACCAAATGACAAAACTGCCTTAGCCCCTGACTTATTTCTAGCTCCTGTGCCAACCTCCGCCCACAACCTGTGCCTGGAACCCTCAGTTCCCTGGCACTCCCCTTTCTCTCTGCTCCTGATATGCAGCCAGGAAATGTGCCCCAGCTCCGCTCTGCACCCCAGCCACCCTTTCCTCGGCTTCGCCGCACTGTCCCCACGGGAGCGCCCCTGCTCGGAAGAGCCCTACCACCAGGACAGGCTCCATGGCCAACAGCAATTGGGTGGGACCCAGGATGAAGACAAAGGAGACTGTCAAATCTGACGCTGTCAGGTGCCTGAAACACACAGTCATGGACTCCGAGACCCCTGTCCTCGGTGGGCTCTGTCACCCAGGGCCACTAGGATCACAGACTGGGCTGGGAGGAGGCCATCCTCAGCTGCACGCCTATGGCTTGGGGGTCTCCTGTCAGGACCCCCAGGGCCTGCCATAGATGGGCTTCTTCCTATAGCTCAGGGGCGCCCTCATGGGCTCAGGCCCAGGCTCTCGGAAGGCTTGGGCCACCCGGGGCCTGACAATAGGGAGGGGAGTCAGCTGACGCCAGGCTCAGCCCCGGTGCCCGGGCTGTGTCTCCCTCGTTCCATCTCCTGGACACTTGCTGGATCACCAGGCAGCTGCCCTGCTGCACAGATGTGCCTCCACATGAATAATTCATGAGTAAATAATTAAGAGTTTCATGTGTCACTGTCATTTGTGTTGTCCATGTGGGGCTGTGGCATGGCGGCCACCAGCTAGGAGCTCTGAGTCTGGGAACCCACGCGGTGCGCTCTGGAGGCTGGTCATGGCCTGCAGCGGCAGACATGTCTCCCATGTGCACGCTGCACCCCAGCTCACGGGTGGCTAATGACCCTTCCCTCGTTCTTGTTGTGAAGGCATGCGGAGGAGTGGGTGCAGGCTGTGAGGGCCCCGAAGGCATCATTAATCCACAGGAAGGTAGGGAGCCCGCGATGCCGGTGGACGGGGAGCTGAGGAATGAGACGCAGCCCGTCCAGCCCCACACGGAAAACGTATGATCGCCTCATTTGGGGGCGACACGCTGTCACGCTGGTTGGAACAGCCTGTGCTCATCTTTCTTATTTTCATTTCCCTCTCTGCATCTTTTAGCCTTTCTGCTGGAGCAAAATAATAAACAGCAGCCAGAACACTATCTTGGCAAATGCGATGCAGGAATGCTCTGGGTGGTCCTGGCTGGAGACGCCAGCCAGGAGTTGGAGCGCATCCTTAGCAGGAGCTGGAGCTGCCCCTTGGAAGGGCCCCTCTGCTTCCTGGGGCCGCTCCAGCCATCGCAGACCCCCGTCCCCACTAAGCCCTCACTGACCCAGAAGCCTTGCTGGGTGCCAGCCTCTGCTACAAGAGGCCTTCTCTGACCAGCCCTTTCCTGTGGGAGCCCACACAGGCAGGCCTATGATCCAGTGATAGACAGGCAGCTTCCCCCATGGCCCCCCATGTGAGTTCTGTTCTTGCAAGGGTGCTCCCAGCCTTTAGGTGCTCCTGTCCTAAAGACAGGCTCTCCCATTTCCTCCATGCAGCTGACTGAGCATAGACTGGGTACCCAGGGTGGGGCTCAGGAAATGCTGCCAGATTAAAGTGACAGAGCCTTTCCAGCTTGGGGCACATGGTAGGGTGGGGACTAGGCTGAGGCAAGACAGGTGCCCAGGGTGAACAATACCAGGAGGCCTCCCCTCTGTGCTTCCAGCCCTGGAAGGGAACCCTCCTTACTTTTTGCCTCAGCCATCTTGGCCCGGTCCTGGTCCTAAGGGTAAGGTGGTCCTCAGGGGGGTGCCAGTGTTCAGCACCCCCAAGTGGGCATGACACGTGCAGGTGGTGGGAGCCAGTAGAGGTGCCAGCCTGGGGACCAGCTCAGGAGCCAAGGGAACTCCAAAACAGTCATGGGCTGATGCCAGCCTCTCCCTGTCCCCTCCGTAGAATGAGTGACCTCAGATGCAGTTTTACTGTTCGTTTCCTCTTTAAAATGCCAAGGCCCCAGTGAAATGAACAGTCTTTGCTGTCACATTTCATATCTTCTCTGAAAGGGCCCTTTCCTTCCACCTTGCCTTGCCCAGCCAAGAGCGACCACGGTCTTCCTGTGACACTCTCCTCCTGCGACAACCCCCCCTCCTGCACCTGCCATCACTGGCCACCGCCCTATCAGGCCTAACTCAGCAGAGCCGGTGTGGGGACTGCCCAGCGCAGGCGCCAAGCTGGAGCAGTTCATCCCAGCCCTACTGCTTAACTTCCAGCAGGTTCCACTAAGATACACTGCAGCTCCAGAGTCTAATGCAATCGAGCATTCTCCACCAGGCCCTCCAGGCTGGGAGGAAAGGGGGGCCAGGGATGTGACAACTCAGTGACCTCTGACCTCTGCTTCCACTCTCCAGGCAGCATTGGCCTCTGTAACAGGGGTGCCAGCTTTATCTTTAAAAGAAGACACGCTCTGGGGTGGGTTCGAGTTCTTGTGGACAGCGGGAGCTGGTCCTGGGGGGTCCTGAGCCTCAGGCTGGGTGGGCGCTGCTGTGGTGGGCTTCCTCTGCCCAGTTCAGCTCGCTGCTCTGGAACTACAGCCACAAGAACGGGAGCCTCTCCTGTGCTCCACCCTTCTGTCCCAAGCCACATCCCTGTCCACTTTCTGTCCCAGCCCAGCCCAGGGCAGTGGAACCAACTTCATGTGCCTTTTAGCATCCTGCACCAGTGAGAGACTAGACGGAGTCCTGTCTGAACCAAAGTGACAGACAGCCTGTGCGATGTCTCCACAAGTGGGCAGTGTGACCTTCCTTCCCTCCCCCAAGGGGGTGAGTGGGTGGGAAGCATTAAAATTCACTGTGCTGTGCAAAAAATTAAAAAGAAAAAAAAGAAGAAGAAGAAGAAGACAGAACCTTCTTTCTTCACCACCAGCTACACTACATTTATTTCTGGTCTCTGTTCAAACCTTTGGGGGAGGCACAACGCAGCAGACCTGAGACCCTACTCAGCAGGGGATGGCAGGGAGGGAGCCCCGCATTAAAGGCCCTGCAGTGGTCACAGCAACGACAGTATGGGCTTCTAGGGCCCTGGGTCCCTACTCCCCACCAGCAAGGTGAGTAAGGGAGCCCCACTCTGGCTGTTTTCCACAACATCCCCATGTGTGGGTCGGGACGCCCCTACACATTTCGTAAATGAGCAAAACGAAGAGGAAAGGATGAAGCTGAGGGCTGGGAGAGGGGCCTCAGTCCCCCACCCACCCACAGTGCCAGCTCCATGGCTTGCAGTGTCCACGCCACCTGGGTGCTTGTTACAAATGCCGAATCTCATTGTCCCTGCCCCCATATCACTGAGTCAAAGTTTGCATTTGTGACAAGATGGGGTGGGGTGGAGTGCTTTGGTGGGGACGGGACTCCTGTGCTGGTTCGTGTCCGAGATCTGGCCAACAGCAGGACGGGAGCCCGCCCCGGGACCCAGGCAACCCCATACCCTGCTGGGGCTCCATGCTGCACTGTGGTCCTCAGAGGGCCCTGGGAAGCAGAGGCATTTTTGGGAAAAGTCATGTGACCTAAAAGACCAATGTTTCAAAAACACTTTTCTGATAACAGATTTCAGGAAACAAAGCTACCGATTCCTTTTCTGGGCACGATTTCTTGTGCAAAAAGCAGTCTCCCTGCTTCAGGAAGGCGGTACACCCAGAGCCTGTTCCAGACAGGCGGCATTAGGAGACTGAGCCTCCTGTTCCCTCCCTTCCTGGGCTCACCTTGGCTTTGACGATTCTGGCTCTGGGTTTTGATGGAGTGATATATATATATATATTTTTTTTTTTTTCAAAAAGGCACACATGATTCAGAGACTTTTCTCATGAGACTAATTGACTAGGCATTTGTGCCGTTGCTACGGGTGTAAATCATTATAATGGTGATACTGAAAAATAAAACAAGATATTGGAAAGTGACAGTTGGCAACATAGTGTCAGCATAAATGAGGGAAGAAGAGAGGTGTGTGTAAATTGGGGGACCGAGAACACAGGATCGATGAGGCCCCTGCGGAGGGTGGATCTGGTTCGATCGCTTCGAGGGGGATTAACCAGGGTTATTGTTACAAGCCACCACCTTTGCTCCTCCCCCCTCCTTGTTCTTGGTGGCTCAGACACGTTACGCTTTGGAGCCTGCCTTCTCCCCGTCCTGCAAACACACGACTGTGGTGTTGGAAGCTAACACAGTGCAGCTACTCCCTTCTCCACGCAGCCCCTCTGCCTCTTGCAGCCCACACCTGATTATTCCGAGTCTTGCAGAACTGACCAACTCAACGAGATCTCTCTGCCCAGCGGATGGTGTTCATCAGTGACCCAAGCTGATGGATGAGCCCTACTGGGGGCCAGACCCAGAGCACGAGTGGCAAAGAAGGAAGACGGATGTTTGCTCTCTCTATGTGGCTGCCATGAAAAGGCTCTTGTAATTTGCTTGCTTCTAGATGAGAGTCTATTCAAAAGTCTATTTGGAAACATTAGGGAACAGCCATCACATGGCAGGCAGATCACAACGCCTATGACAGGATATTATCTTCCTTGGGAGAGATTGCCCTGCTCCTTTATTTCCCCGAGTAAGCAGCGCCTGGGCTGGCGGGCTGCAGAACAGCTCCAAGGTCCGGGGCCACTACAGTCCTAGCCCAGGGGGAATGCAGGGTTTGCGGAACCCTTGTCAGTGTTAGTGGGAGCACACTGCTTTTTGTCTCCACCTCTGGTGGGCTCTGGGGGGTCCTGTGTATCTGAATCCGTCCTCAGGGAACCAGAAGGTAGCTGACTCCCCTCTTCCGGCTCCATTTCCAGGAATCAGGACTCTGTGCCCCCCACCCCCCACCCCAAAGCAAACCCCTAGGCATGCTCTTGGGTTAATAGGAGTGCTGCCCTTTCATGTTTAAATCCCATCCATTTAGCTGACTGCCCTGGGGCTCTGTGCAAGACCCTGAAAGCCGAAGCGGATGGCTCCAGCCTTTGCGGGAAGTGGGGCTGCTCAGGAGGGCAATGCGCCATCAGAACACAGAAGAGCAAGCCAGAGCTCAGGGGAGGGAGCGGCCAGTCAGGGCTGGAGCAAGCAGGGTAGGTCGGGGGGCCCTGGGGCCAGGGCAACGCAGCTTCCCAGGCCTCTACTTATTTCAGAGGCCAGACAGAGAGGGTGGCATGTGGGTGACAGAAGAAGAGCAGCACGGCCCAGGTTGGAAATGCGGCTTTGCCCGCCCTCCACCCGGTCTGCTGAGCTGCCCACGGGTGGGCGCTGCAACATACCTTCCTCAACAGATGGGGGCGCCACAAAGGCCTTCAATTTGACTCTGGGACCCGAAGGCCCACCTGGCTCACTGGGGTCTCCTGGATCAGCAGGGGAAGGGAGGCGTGTTTTGGGCCACTTGAGAAAGACTTTTGTCCCCTGGTTCTGACCACTGACCCCTTGTTTTGGCCGCATTCCTGCTGACCTCTCAACCGAGGCCCGGCGCTCATCTCATGCCTCAGGGGCTCCTCGGCCTTTGTTTTGGGAGCTGTTGCCTTATCTTGATGTACTGCCTTCAGATTTTCACTATCTTTACTCTTTGGCCGTGCTTTTAATTTAATTTAATTAAAAAAAAAACCACCCAGACCAGAGGGCAGCCTGTTGCGAGGTTATGTGTTTTATCACCACCCAAGCATGCAAATGAGGCAGCCTCTGTTGACAAGCTCACATCTCCGGTGCAGAACTGGCTGTTTGAACAGCTTGTGTGCAGTAATTGAAACATAGATTTTTTGTTGCCTATCTGTTTATTTTTAGATTTACCAAGCAGAGACGCTTGGCTCCCAGGCTGCCACTTCCTCCCCTGCCGGACAGTCCGGGACCACTGGCCCTGTGCCTACTGCCAGCATGGGTCACTGTGTGCCCCCTGGGGTCCCATCCTAGGTTTGTCCTGCACCTGACTTTGGGTTTGCTCTTCATCGTGGCCCCCAGACCCAAGACTGGGAAGCTGATGAATGCAGGAGGCCCCCCCAGCTGTTTCCTGACTCCCAGACCCCTGATGACCACCCCACCCACACTGGGCTGGCTCTCATGGCAGCTCTGGGGGCAGCAACCCCCCTGGAAACAGTGGTGACCGAGCACAGAGTGTTGGGGCAGCGCTGGAACTGGACTCCAGACCTGCCATCCCCGAGGCAAGGGGCCTCTGACAGAGGAAGGGCCACCTGGCTCAGAGGAGATTCTTTCAGAAGCAGCTTTCTAGTTGTGGCACTTAAAAAAAATATGGTTACATCAGCCTGGATAGGCGAGTTGTGCTACGAGGGTCACACAGCCCCGGTTTCGGTGGCTCACACTACGGAGTGTGCTTGTCACTGTGCTCCCTGCTCCCTGCCAGTCAGCGGGGGCCTGCTCCAGCTCACCCTTCCTCAGGGGCCGCGCAGGGAGAGCGACCCTCCCCTGGCTCTGCACGCTTTCCCCGGGAGGGACA
>PVIA01012809.1:0-35721 GCA_004024845.1 Tonatia bakeri
GAATGATGGTGGGAGGGGGGATACAGGGCAGAGGGGAATAAGGGGGGGGGAAATGGGACAACTATAATAGCATAGTCAATTAAATATATCTAAAAAAAGAAGATATTTATTTCTCATGGTTATGGAGGCTGGGCGGGAAGTCCAAGGTCAGTTTCTGGTGAGAGCTCTCTGCCTGGCTGGTGGTCAGCCACCAGCCAGGTTGGGTGCTCGCATGAGGAAGAGAGAGAGCTGTCTGGTGTCTCTTCTTATAAAGACACCAATCCTATGAGATCAGGGCCCCTTCTTTATGACCTCGTTTTACTTTAATTGCCTTCTTAATCCCTCTTTCCAATGGCAGACACTTCGAGGGTTAGGGCTTGAACATCTGTCTGAGTGGTGAGGTCATAATTGAGCTCCTAGCAGACAGCATGTCTCAAGCTAGTTTTCATCCTTCACTCTTCTCTTTCCACATCCCAATGAATTCGTGGGCTCCTGGCCCTAAATTTCTCTTTAAGCCCATTTCTTCCTTCCACCCCTACCTTTACACTTTCAGTTTAGGCCCCCTCATGCGTCACTTAGGCTACTTCCTTCGATTTTCCTGCTGCTCTCTCTCTCCCCGTGCCTTTCCGCCATGGTGCTGCCAGTCAGCATCCAAAATAACAGGCCCGATCAGGACGTCCTCGCTGACACCATAAACTCTCTGTGGCACAATTTCTCCCATCTAACCCTCACCTCACTGCTCTGGTCTCATTTCCTGCAATTGCTCCCCTGCATCAGATTCTGGTCACACTGAGCTCCCAGATGTTCCTGCGTGTGCTGCCCGCCTCCACATCTCCTTCCTTCTTTTATCTAGAATCTTCCTCTACTTGGGATGTGCTTCCCTTCCTTATTCAGTTGGTGAGTTCACAGCCATCTTTCAGGTCCCAGGCTAAATATGAACTCCAAGAAGCATTTCTCAATGCCCTCAGCTTGGTTGTCCCAGCCCTGGTCAGACACCTGCGACAGCACATGCCGTATTTGCCCATTCATCTCCCCAGTGATACTTGTGGCTCCAAGTGAGTAGCAACAGACTCTCCTCTGGTGCTGAGCGTCTGAACTCTGCCAGTAGCAAGTGTGTGATGAGTGACAGTGAAGTGCAGGGTGTCAAGAACATCGGGGACAGATGCACTATGTGACCTTTTCTCAGTTAAACTAAATCTTAAATATTTTCAACTATGTATTCGTGTGGGCAATTTAATTCTTCTGAAAACTGAGTATTAGACTTTAAATATAATTCATTCCTTTTATGTATATAATAATGCTAATTTTTTAAATAATTAAGGAGAAAACTACATGGATTATAAGACTTTCATTCAAAAAAAAACTATGGTACTCATAACTAAAATACTTAATGTGTGATTCAAATATGATTTGAAGTCAATTATACAAAGGCAAGGACCATTATATTTTAGTGTCAGCCAGCCATTATATTTCATTTTAGGTTTAATTTTTTAAAAATCTGAAAGGAAAAGGTTACAAGTGTCCTCAATGTGAAGCTCTTTGGGGGTCAATGTCCTAACCAACCGCTGGTCCAGAGTACCAGGTTTTTAAAGATTATCTCAAAGGTGGTGGGTTGGCATTAAAACAAAAACTTCTTAATTAGCCAGAACAAATCTTTGTGCATTTTTAGCCATGTGCTCCCAGAGCAGCACTTCTTTTCACAAAATCCTTTGAAGTACCTAGAGAGACAGAAAATACAGACAAAACCACCCAGAGTCGTGTGAGGAGGACAGAGTGCAGAACGTCAGGAGGTCTTTGCAGGACCCGCTTTTCACCCATTAAGCCTGACTTTATAGAAGGAGGTAGCTGAGAGAGAGCCTTTTCATTAGCAGCAGTCCTATTGTGAGGAAAATCAAAGACACAAAAATGTTCAAGAATCGGGACATTTCTATGACCTTAGACGATGCTTTAACATTGCCTATAATTAACATCGGCTGGGAGCTTTGGCTTCCTGGGGAAGGAGAGAGAAATTGCTGTCCCTGAAATGAGAGGAATCTCAGGCAGAGCCCCGCTGGCCCTTCCACCACCCAAGAATGGGACTGGGCCATCCAGACATGGAGCACTTCTCTCAGGACCGAACAAGGATTTGTCCTCATGGCAGCACCTATCTCATGAAACTGACTGGTCTCACCACCAGGGCTCAGCTGTGGCTGGGAACCAGAGGGTGACGTGAGTATGGTTGCTCCACAGGGGTTCCCACTTGGGACCTAAGTGTTTGTACCCTCCCCCAAAGCAGGGGGGGAATGGGTTTGCCTTTAAGTGTTGGTGCACCCCCAGCCTTGGGCTTGCCTGTCCTAGTGGATCCCTCCCTTCCTACTCCCTGCTGCCAGCACTACTCTCAGACCTTACCGGTGCTCCACTGCCTCACTGCCTCTCATCTCAATACCTTCATCTGTGCGTCCTCCAGTGCCCGGAACACCGTTGGACACCCACCTTCCTTCATTTATCGGCCGCTGTTCAGTTCTCAGAACGCACCTCTGTCGTCTCCTCCAGCACGCCCGCTGACCCTCCTCTCCAAAGCTGAGCGAAGGCTGGGAGGAAGACTCTGTTCTGGGCCTCCATTCCAGCTGCTGGTGGTTCTCTGGCAATTTCTGGTGTCTGCTGGCTTGTAGAAGTACTGTCCCGATCCCCACCTTCCTCTTCACAGGGCATTGTCCCTGTGTGCATGTGTGTGTCCAGAAGCTCTCCTTTGCACAAGGACATTAGTTGGGTTAGAGTCCACCCTAATGATCTCATTTTAACTCAGTTACCGCACTACAGTCCCTGTCTCTAAATACAGTTATGTTCTGAGGCCTTTGAACTAGAAATTCCACACATGAATTGGGGGAGGGGGAAAAGGGGTGGGACACAATCCAACCCATAATGGACCTGATCTGTGTTTCCCTAATGCCCTTGATGTATCTCAATCCCAGCTTTAAAATTGTGCATTCAAAGACTATTTCCTTCACTCGGCTATGAGCTTCTTTGCAGAAGCTACTGTGTTATGTGGTCTTTATATATCCGATGTCCTGCAGAGTGCCTGGCACAACCTAGAAACCAAAGGAGTGAATGGATGAAGGACTGAGTAGGGCCGCTGAGAAGAGCCAAAGCACAATGAATGAACTACGTGCAGATTCACTCCAGAGTCCACTTACACGTGCATGTTTGTGTTTCTTCCTCTGCACAAGATTATACATGCATGGCACATTACACATGCGCTATGCAGGCATAATAAATGTCTTAACCACCAATCCCTCCTCAGTTCTATGTTCATAAAGTTTTTGCCAGCTCTGAACCGGATCTTTTATTTTCTTTTTCTTTTTCTCTCTTTCTGGTGTGATTGCCAAGAGGGAGCTTCTTCTGCAGCCTTCTTCTTCCCCACCTCAATAGAAAAGGCCCTTCTCTTCCCCATTCAATGGTTTCCCTGAGTCAGAGCCATCAGGTAAATGCAGAGCGCTTCCCGAAGCTCCCGCTGCCTAATCCTACTTTGTTCCCGGGGTCTTTGCGAGACTCAGCGCACTGGATTTCTCCTTCCCCTGGCGCTGCTCTCTGCACTTCCAGCTCTGCTAGCTCCCCACCCCGCACCGTGGAGGTTGCACAGTAAATACAGAGACCTCAGACCCGCCACTCTGGGGACTTGGCAGCTTAGCTGACCCTCAGATGCAGACAAACGCTCCAGCTCTCATCCCCATGGCATTTGGATTACAGATGCTTAGAATGTTTTCAAAACTCTCTGGGCCATCTCCAAATCTGAGCTGGCTCTGGCTCGCTCTTACTTATTCACGAGGTCCTCGTCTGTGTTGTGTACATCTCTAGGAGATTTCCTTCCCTGTCTCTTGGAAGGGTCTGGCACCCCAACACAACAGTCAGATGAAGAAAAGAAGATATAACATGTGTGCATGTGTGTTGGATTTTTAACGCTATATACTGACCTGATTCTCACAAGTAATTTTAATAAATACACACATGTTAAAATGCAAGAACAAGACCTGTATCGTGAGCACCAGTGTGCCACGGAATCTCCTAGGAGTGCAGGCACGAACAAAAACATCAGTCCACTTCAAAACCTGCTCTTGGCTTATAAAAAAGCTAGATGAGCTCACCCTTCCAGGGACTTAACCTTGGGCTGCCCCCAGAGGTCATGCTTCAGAGGTTTGAGTTCCAGGCTTTTCTCTGCCACTTCCTAGCTGTGAAGCCTTGGGTGAGCTCCTGAAATTCCATTTCTCTTCTGCAAAATGGTGATATTAAGAACCCTAATGCATAGAGTTCTGATAATTAAACAAGATAATAAATCATGCTTTAAGTTTATTCAGTATCTAATGGTACTTAATAAGCACCAAATAGGTGTTAGTTAATATTATTAACGTGTAGAAGTTTGTCTGGATCAGTGTCCACAGAAACCAAATGAGTGAATGTAAGAAGGAGTGAATAGGATCGCTGAGAAAAGTAGCCTTATTTATTATCCATCTTCAGAAATCATTTCCAGGAAATACAACTTTTCTACAGATTTCTATTCTTTGCATTTTTTGTTTGCTGTGGTTATGATGATCAGAATGGTTTATTTTATACAGTTGTGCAAAATACATGGCAAATACAAAATAAAAAGAATACAGGTGAATCCCGTGCAAGTTTTGAAATAGCTCCTGTATCCCATCACTTACCCCGCCCTCACTGCCACAGCTGTGACGATGCAGCCCTCAGCCGCCAAGTCCGACCATCAAAACAGCCCCATCCCAGGTGTTCCTTTGGTCTACGCCCTACGAGGCAACCGGTGAGCCCTGTTCAAACATCAGTCATAGCATCTCCCTCTTCTGCTCAAAACCCTCCCATTTTGTTCAGTGTATAATCCAGGGTCTTTAGGAGGCCTACCAGTGCTGCATAACCTGGGCCCAGCCCACCTGTGACCTCACTCCACCGGGCCTCCATTATACTGGCCCCCTCCCTGGACCCTGAACCCACCAAGATCATTTCCATCTTATGTTCGTGGCACTTGGTGTTTCCCCTGCCTGGAAGCTCCCTCTGCCTCATACCTGCCTGTCTCTCTCCCCTGCCACGGTCCAGTCTCTGCTCAAATGGTCCTGCCCCAGAGGGACCCTTCCTTACCTGATCTAAGAGAGTACTCGCATCACTCGCTAGCTGCCGTCCTGCTTTGGTTTTCTTTGTAGCTCTCATAGCTGAGAAGGAAAGAGCATTGGGAAGTCCGAGCATTGGGAATCCTGCTTCGACTGTGGCAGGATTCTGATGGGAAACCACAGACACATGACTTCATTTCAGTAAGCGTGTCACATGGAAAGGGTCACCTTTATTTTTTTTAGGTTACTTTGACTGCAGTGTGAAGCAGTGATTGGATAGTGGGAGACCAGCTAGGCGACCGTTGCAGCAGGTGATAGTTTAAAAAGTGACGGTGGAGAGAGTAGCTGTATTTGAGAGACAATGAGGAGAAAAACTAACCTGGCGGTACCCTGGCACCGTGGACAAACGAGAGGAAGCAGCGTGGGTAGCTCATCGTTTCTCAGCAAGAGCACCGACGGTCCAACAGCCAACTCTCTGGGAAAGAGAAAATTGGAGGAGGAATAAATTTTAGGAGAGGATCATGAGTTTGGTTTTGGTCATACTGAATTCGAGCTGCGTGTAAGATATTAAGAAAAGATACCTATAAGTGGTTGGGTGTCCAGGTCTAGATCTGGAGACGGAAATTTAGATTTCATAAGTATGTTCGAAGTAATCGATGCTGTGCTCATGAATAACATGTCAGTAACATGTCACCTAGAAAACCACCGCACAGCACAGGGAATATAGTCAGCAATCCTGTGATAATTACGCATGGTGCCAAGTGAGTTCTCCCAGACTCATCAGGGGATCACTTCATAAATTATATAAATGTCTAACCACTACGCTGTTCGCCTAAAACTAATGTAATACTAAATGTCAACTGTAACAAGAAAGTAAAAAGATTTAAACAAAGTTTGTATTCGTAAAGCAAAAAGAAGGCCATTGCAGCCAGAGAAGAGAGCGTCTTTAAAAACTGATACATATGACGCAGCCGGGACAGGATCCGTGAGCGACAAGCATGGACAAGGAGCAGCTGAAGGGGCAGCTGCAAAACCTGGAAAAGGCTGTAACTTGGAAGTTTAGGGAAGGGAGTTTCTGCCGCGGAGGCTGTAATCAACAGCGACGAATGTTGGGGCACGTGGGGTCATGAAGAACCCCATCGGATTCAACAAATCGCAGGTCGTGTTGGTAGAACAGAAAGAGTGGAATGAGATGAAGAGAATGGAGAAGTCCACGGAAAACAAAGAAAAAGCAATCTCTTTCTAGACATGTGGCTCTGATGGGAAAGCAAAAATAGCTCATAGCTGGAAAAGTGAAGGAAGTAGAGGCTTGAGTGTGTGTACGTGTGGATGGGGCAGGGCAGGGGGTGGGTCTGTTGAGAGGAAGTGGTTTGCCAAGGGACAGAGCTGACTACACGGAAATACTCCCGGTGAGACAGGGTTAATGTAGCAGACACGGTCTGAAGAAGGTCCAGGGCCTGGAGGACAAGGTCGTTCGCAAGATCAGCACTTTTCACCCAAGTTGACGTACTCTGGTCCAAGGGTCTAGAACAAGCCATTTATTCTGCTTTTCACTTTCCTATAGTTTCTGTCAACAAATATCAGGACATCTGCTCTACGCCAGGGGACAGGCAGTCCTGGTGCCAAAAGTGAACATGACCCCCGATGTGGCAGCTGTGGAAATGCTAAGACAGCCTTACATCCTGGAAGCGGCGCCTCCGCAAAGGAAAGCAAACCGGGGATGAAACCAAGAAGTGAAGAAACGGATAAGAGACCACTAATCCGATACACAAATTGTCATTTTAAAATAGTCCATGAGAAGGAGCAATCTATATATTCTGCTCGAACCCCAAGACACTGAGCCCATGATCCAGCTTAGACCACACCCCATGTATATTATTTTTATTTTGCTTTTTCTCTTTTTCAGTGACTGAGCACCCAGACATGATACCTTGTGCACGGCTTCAGAATTGCACTGGCTTAGTCGACTTTCTAATGTTCTTAGACGCTGCCAGAAACCAGCAGGTTCTAGTCACTCCACCGGATTGTAAGCACCAACAGAGGCAGTCCTAACATTTCCAAGAGGACCCGCTTTGGTGTGGCCTTGCAGGGGCAGCAGAAGACGGAGTGGCGCAGGGAGGAGGAGGAGGAAGGTCTCTGACCAGGAGGCTGAAGGCACAAGTTGAAGCTGAGGGTGATGGGTGGCCAGCTACGATTTTGACATCAATCAATAGACTGTCACTGGCCTGTTGGGGACAGCTACTCTATTCACACTACACCTGTCCCCCAGTCCCACGCAGGGCCCAGTGTGATGTTCTGAATGGCGGTTCATCTGCTGAGTGCCCTCCGGGTGCTGTGCTCAATGACACACTGTTCCGACTCCCACAAGTTCGCCCTCTGAAGGGACAGAGAAATGGACGTGCTAATAAACTCAAAAAACACCCCAGTTCTATTGCACGTACAAATTTAAATTTATGCACACTCAAACACCCTCACTTTTCTGCACCAATTTCCACTTGCTACAACTGGGGAATTAGGACAGGGGTTCACAGCCTCTGAGTAGACTAGCCCCAAAGGCCCAGCAGGGTCTACCCGTCTGTTCATGGAGGCCTGGGAATCCGAGGGAAGAGAGTCTGGGGTTTCCTCTGGATTTTTAAGAGATGTGTATGGTAGCATCTCTGGATACATCATCTGTTACTTTTTAGGGGAGAAACAGGAGGGGGAGAGGCTGGATATCCCTTGGTACATATTTCTTGCAAAACACCCAGTTGAAGGTTCTGGATGTTAAAAGAATTTTTCGTTAATGTTTTAAGTATCTCTCTAGGCACCTGTGTATGCCAATAAATATTGCTACTCAATCCAAATGACGGAGTTCTACGCATCACACAAAGAAAAGCTGTTCTATTGCGGTGCTCCATTTTGTTCATTCAAAAACCTGGCGTTTCTGGAGGAGCAGCGACAAGTCATTTCACGATGACGAATTTTAGGAGGCAAACTACTCCGCTCTTCGGCACTCAGGAGTAATTTAAAGGGAAGACAAACAGTTCCGACCTTTAGTGGGTAAACAAATGTGGCAGGATAATTTATTGAGATATTAATTTGTGATTTTTTCCCCCTCGCTCCTATAGGAACCTGGGAAGGCAGGAAGAAACCGCCCTTCTCCCAGCCAGGAAGGCGAACAGGGTCTCCCTGCAGACATCCCTGCCTCTGTTATTCTCAGGGTCTCTATGCGAAGCCTCCAGTCCAAGCTGCTGAGTGCCCGTCGGTGAAAAGAACTGCAGCTATGGAGAGCGGAGCTCCAGAGGGACCTGCGTTGTGGGGGGTGGAAGGACATGTTCCCCTAAGATGTCAGAAGCTGGCAGGTGGTTTTGGTGATTCTGTAAGTGTCCGAGATCAGCAGCTCGCAGAATCCCAACCATGTAGGCAGACCAGAAGGACCCTGGGGAAGCAGTCCCCAGCATTCCTTACACAGTCTCAGATGAACCACCTTGGTCATCAGTAATCACGTCTGCCGTTCCAGCCTCGTTCCCAAAGTTACCCTCCGTCGTGAGAACTCTGACCCTAAACTGGTCCAGGCTTCACTCCCCAGCAGGGTGTTCTGCAAAACAACATTAGGTTAGAATGGAAAGACTGGTCCCAAATTCCCTGCGTCTCTTCCCAGGAAGAGAGGAGGGTCTGTATTTCTCCCTCCTTTGGATCCGGCCTTGTCCATGTGACACATTTTGCCTAATGGAACACATGCAGAAATTTTCTTGAAAAAGTGCTTGCTCATGGGGCCTTATCTTCTCTTGCTGCTTCTGGCCCACAGTCCCCAAGTGCAGAAGCCTGGGAGTGCCTGCTAGATGCTGGACAAACATGACCCAGTGGCCCACATGACCAGAGCCAACCACCAGACGTGGCAGTGAGGCCATCGGAACCAACATCCTCGGCCGACTCGGCTCCAGGTGACCCAGCTGTGCAGCCGCGTGAGTGAGGTCATGTGAAGACCAGCAGAGGGGACAGGCAGTTGAGCCCAGGCCGAACTGGCAACCCAGAGAATCAGGAAGTGAGTTTGGGGGCTGCTTGTGTGCAACGATAACTAAGTTATAACAAGGTCATGTTCTAGGTGCCCTTCTACACCGGTAGCACTACCTGCCCCAGGCTACACCTCACGTTTAACGGCAACCACGGGAACAACGCAGGAGCCCAAGCATCCAGACAGCCAGGGCATTTGCGTAGGTTGGCGGCTTTTCAAGGCACAACACGCTTTCGGTGAGAGTTTTCCTTCACAGAGCCTGTGTGAGTTTTGGCACCTCACCCTCGGGACACTGACCCCCTTCCTCCTCCTCACTCTGGATCACCTTCATCTCATTGTTCTACCAACATCCTCACCTGCAGTCACTTTCTCTCCACGGCCTGTCCTGAAAATGGGCCTTGAACAGAGCCACTCCAGCCTACGCCAATGTCTTTCTCTGAACTCTGGGTCTCAGGGTGTTCTGAGTTGGTGTGCCCCCCAAATGCATGTGCTGAAGTCCTAACCCACAGTGCCGGGGAAAGTGACCTTAGTTGGAACTAGATTCTCACTCACATATGTAATTCACTGAGATGAGGTCATACTAGAGTGAGCCCCTGATCCAATAGGACTAATGTCCTTCCACAGGGGGAAATTTGGACCCAGACAACACAGGTAGAATGCCACGGGAAGATGAAGTCACAGGTCAGGGCGATGCTTCCATTGGCCAAGGCCCACCAAGGACCGCCAACAGCTGGGAGCCATAGGAGAGATACGGCGCAGATCCATCCCTGGAGCCTTCGGAGACGGCCTGACCCTGCTGACAGCATGACATCAGACTTCCGGCCTCCAGAAATGTGAGACAATCAATTTCTGTGGTTTCAGACACCTAGTTTGTGGTCCTTGGTTACAGCAGCCCTTGCAAACGGATACATAGAAAGTCGGTGTGAGGGGCCCAGTTCCTCACCACCCAGAAAAACCTAGATTTCTCCGTACACACTGCTGCCGTCTCTCCTGCAGATCCTCGGTTTGCTGAGCAATGCAAAATAAAAGGCCCCTCGGGACGTTTTCCTCAGGTCAATGGCCATGAACTAGACACTCACAGAAGTTCTTTTTCCTACAAAAAAGATTCTAATGAACCTGGAAGACATATGCTAAGGGACATGAGTCAAGTTCTGAAGGACAAATACTGTATGATACCACCTATATGCAGTACCTGAAATAATCCAACTCAAAAAAGCAGAAATACAGGGGGAGGTGTCCAGGGCCGGGGTACAGGGGAAAATGGGGAGCTGTTCATTAGGTACAAAGTCTCAGTGATGCAAAATGAGTAAGTGCTAAAGGTCTGCTGTACAATACAGTGTCTGCAGTTAGAGCTTTGTGCATTTAAAAATATGCCGAGAGCCCTGGATGGTGTAGCTCAGTGGATTGAGTGCTGGCCTGAGAACCAAAGGATTGTCGGTTCGATTCCCAGTCGGGGCACATGTCTGGGTTGTGGGTCACGTTCCCAGTAGGGGGCACAAGAGAGGCAACCACACATGGATGTTTCTCTCCTTCTTTCTCCCTCCCTTTCTCTAACAATAAATAAATAAAATCTTTTTAAAAATGTGTGTTGAGAAGATAGATCTTATATCAAGTGTTATTACCATATAAAAAGGGGAGACACAAGAAAAACTCTAGCGGTGATGGATATAGTTATTATTTTGATTGCAACAATGATACCACAGATGTATGCTCATGTCCAAACCCATCAGATTGAATACATCAAACATGCTGGGGTTTTCTGTATACCAATTACACCTCAGTAAGCTGTTTTTAGAAAAAAACAATTCTCCTCCAAGGTAGCTAGAAGTCTCTTACATACAAAGAAATAATGGCATAACTTTTCTGAATTTTTACAGCAACAACTGCCACTTTACACATATTATCAGCTAAGGTTGTATGCATTATAAGTTTGCCTGTTTACAGATTCCTCCATTCTGGAGACCACGGAGAAACAAATCTTACGTACGCATTCAATTATGACAAATTTGAATGGCACTTTTGACAAATCAGAATTCCTCTGGGAAAATTATTTCTTGCTTCAGCACTGGCTTACACCATGTACATATTGGTATTTGAAATACCTCTCTACTAAACAAAAAAGAATCTAAATGAATTAACTAAGGAATTGATTCAAGAAGTTAGAAAGAATAACAAAGTAAGCCAAGCCAAAGTAGAAGAAAGGAAATAATAAAAACAAAGGAGCTTATGGGTGGCGAACCCATCGGATGAGAATCCCAAGAGTCCTCGGGGTGGGGGGGGGAGCAGCTTTGGAGATAAGCCAAAAAGAAGAACGATTTCAACAGGTGGAGAGAGGGTGTGACTATATAATGTTCAGCTAAACTTCTCAAATATTCACACCTTTAAACTTTCCACTGAAATGTGTTGGGCTTAATTAATTCAGCCTATGGCCGTCATTTGCCTCTTTTCTCTCTGTTTAAGCTACAGTGGAGGGGAACAGCGTGTTCCTGCCTCCTCCCACCTGCTCAGAGCAGCAGAATGCCTGCAAACAGAAGGGCGACAGGCAGAGGGTTAGTCACAAACTCCGTTCTCGACCCAAGGCCCTGACTGCAGAAGTCTGCTGTGCAGACTCAGAAAACCGGGCTGCAGCAGCCTGAGGTTTTTAAACCAAAAATATACTCCAATGAAATAAGTTTCATGAGATTGTTCAGGCAGGACACTCATATTTAGATTAGTCCAAAGGCATCATTTTTTTTTTTTAATTAACTGCAGCTCCTGGCACCTGAAGCCCAGGTCACGCACAGCATCTGGTTTCAGTCATGCCTTGCTCCATCATCAGCTTCCCAGCAAGGTCAAGACAAGCGCCCTCTCGCAGACAGCAGAGCTCGTGACTTGGCGGAGCTGTCCGGGAGAGCCAGCCTCCCGCCCTGACTTCCTCCGGGCCCTCCGGGCCCACCTTTCCTCTGCATCCTGCAAGGAAGGGCAAACCGACGTGACGCCTGAGTTCCCTGGGTATTCTTCCGTGGTCTCTGCAATGAAGACATTGTCACTGACAATTAAACCACGGCGAGTGGCCCTGGTTGTTTTGTTTTAAATCAAAGTCACTCTTGATCACAAGATCATGCCTGGACCATACCACCAGGACCAAAGATGAATGCATTATGCGATGTCTCTGCTAATTCCAGCGTGAGGACACCCAAGGGTTTGTGGGCAGATTTTCAGAGAACTGCAAGTTTCTCTGATTTTTTTAGTATGTTTTTATGTCAATGCTCATATTAATATAAGCATAACCTCAGGGTAATCACCTTATAATGAATTATCTCTGCAGATTTCATTGCTCATGTTTGTATTTTTGTTTCGAGTTTTACTGGAGACACATAGAGCCATCCAGGCTAATGAATAAGGAAGTGAGATTAATCCATAAATGAAGCATTACCTCTAAGTGAGGCAAAAATTAATGCTGAAATGAGCTACTGTACAAAGGAAAGTTTGTCACAGTCTAAATAGAAAAAGGAGTGGTGGGAAAATTGACTGGCCACACAGCCTGTGGGGGTGAAGGCACAGCAAACTTATTTCCCTATTCAGACTGTGGGTAGCAGTTCAGTTTTGGCTAAACTCCAGGAATAACAACCTATTTCACATCCAATTCATGTTGTCAACTTAGCTTTTAAAATTGTATTTGTATTAACTACATGAATTTGACTTTAATGAGTCATTTTACAAAAGCTTTAAATATAAGAACTTCTATCTTAGTTCTATGTTTATATGTGTTTAGGTAAAACAATGTAGAGATCATTTAAGTCAAACATATAAATTTCAAAACTTTGATTATAGAAATTTGAGAAGTAATGAAGTGTGCCTAATCCTTTCCATTTGCCAGAAATGTGATGAGCCATTTTTCAAGCAATTCTAATGAAAAGTGAAGAGCTTTTATAATGAAAGGAAAAATGCTCAAGGAGCAACAAGTTCAAATTCCAACTATGCCCCTTGAAGGCTAAGAGTCCTTGAAAAGCTGCTTTCTCCTCTCTGGGCCTCAGGTTTAACATCCATGAAATAAGATGATTATTTTCAGGTTCCATCCTTCTGTGAAATATTATGTTTCCATTTGTCTTTTATCCTAATGATGTTAGTCACTGGCCCCCAGAAGCTTACTTTCTGCTGGCGGTGACCCAACCCAGCACCCCCCAAATACAAAGGGTTGGCCGGACTTCTGAGAAAGAGGCAGGCAGGCCTCCTTAGCGTCTCTCCTCCATCCCCTTCCTCTTATTGCCTCCCTTCTCAGATTCTTCTGTTGAGGTCAGTGAGTCCTGGAGACATCCTTCACTGGGGGCCTCATCTCTACCCTCTTCTTAGAAAAGAGCCCTGCCACACTCCATCCGTGACCAACAGCTAAGCGCATACCAGGAGATCCAGGCCCCGCTCGCCTCATTACAGCCGACTGGTAGGTCAAGGGCAACTAACTATTATACTATTCAGCAGCCCCAGGGATGACCTAGGGAATAAGAAACAGCTGGATCCATGTAGAGCCTTAGATCTAAATCAATCTGATCTTGAGCTAAAGTGGTGTGGCAGTCCACTTTCAAGACATCCCCAGTGTTCCCCACTTCCCAATATTCACGCCCCTGGGTCACCCCCTCAATAGGGAATAAGACCTGTGCAACCAACTGTGTATCGCCAGAATGACAGTGCGTAACCACTGGGGCTTGGTTACAAAAGAGAATTAAAGAGAGCTGCTTCCATCTTCCTTGCTCTCGCATCAGTCGCCCCTGGGGGAATAAAGGCAGCCGCCAGCACTGGAAGATCTCAGGTAGCCTGTGGAAAAGTCCACGTGGTGAGGAACTGAGGCTTCCTACCCACAGCCATGGGAGTGAGGCCTCTTACATCCTCTGGCCATAGGCAAGTCTCGAGATGCCTGCAGCCCTGCTCAGTGTCCTGATTTTATTGTCACAAGTGACCCTGGGCTAGGAACACCCAGCTAACCTGCCCTGAATCTACAGAAACCGTGTGAGATAACAGATGTTTATCGCTTGAAGCCTCTAAGTTACACAGCAATATATACATGCAATACCAGAGACAAAGGTTTTAAAGGCATTTTCTGCAGCAACTGGGAAAGATTTGGAGCCTCAAGGACTCCTTGTATTAGCATATCCCTCCTGAAGTCAGTCTCACATGCATGCACTAAGAAGGGTCTAGAAGTTCCACAGGATAGTTAAGATAGCTATGTATACAAGCCAATGTGACTAGGAAATGTATTTTGGTAATTCTATGACCAATTAGTTAACTAAACATAATGTAGAATCATGACAGAAGAAACCATCAAAAACCCCACAAAATTTAAATCCATATGTACAAAGAGAAAGAACTCATGGACACAGACAACAGTATGGTGACTCTAGGGCAGAGGGAGGGGGGTGGAGGGGTAAGAGGACATGGGGGGATGATGGGAGGGGGGAGGTGGGTGAGGGTTAAAAGCTGCTGGCAGACAAACAGCAAGAAAGAACTGGATTCTTAACCTACAATTTTTAACAATGTTTTGTATTTGTCCACTATACTTTACATCTTTTCAAAGAGTTTTCACGTGTTTTTTCTTTGCAGTAGTTTTGATTTAAATGAAATCAATTTAAATAATCAGAGAGACTCAACCAATTTCTCCTATAAAAATGTACTTTTCTTTGACATTACCTTGCTATACATTTTTTTAAAAAAACCTAGCTAGATATCATAGAATTCATAGAATTGTAAAGGTATACAATACATCATGAACCTGATATTTTATGATCAATTTTCTAGTACTGTCAGAAAACCAAATTGTAACATAACTGTTTTTGCCAGAGTCAGCTAAAGCAGATGCTGACTTAGTCACGGTGTGAGGAGCCATCGCTAAGCCAAGACGTGAGTCAAGAATATGTGTGGAATATTACTTTCAGGCTGCACCAGGAAGGCAGCGGCCGCCATCAAAGTCATATAATTAAAGATAAAAAAAATGAACTTTCAAATAGGGTTCTCTGGTTGGAAAATGGGTTTATATTTTGTTTACTGACAGCCTCCCCCTGTTAGAATGTGAGCCATGTGAGACCAGAGATTTCACTTTCTGCCTGCACTTCTACTCGGTCATCAGTGAAATCAAGAGTGTCCGGCACAGAGCGGACGAACGAACGAACGAACAAACGAATGAATGAATGAATGAATACATGAGTATGTGACCCAAAGAGATTAAAGAGAGCAAGGACTTGAACCCACCTATTTGTGATATTAAGACAGACTCTTAACCATTGTACTCACTGAAATAAGAACTGAACCTCTGGCCAGGAAAAAGCCTTCCCTGACCATCTCACAGGACACAAGGCTGCTGGAAATGACTCTCGGAGACCATTCTGCTTGGCTGCGCTCGATCCGCAAGGGCCGACAGCCATGACTCGTGTCTGCTCCCCGGCGGGCACGATTCCTGCAGAAGATTTAAGCTGTCGCATCGAGCCAACTGCTGGCACGAATAATCACACCTGAACAATCATCTCTAGATGAATGTAGCATAGAGAACCACCGCAGTTATCACAAACCACTTCACTTGAATCAAGCATTCACATTTTAAAACCCTTTTTGGCAGGGAGCTGAAATAAATTTATGTACTCCTAAAATTTTCTTAATTCTTCCTCCCTCTACCACATGTGATGTGATGTAAACAGGTTGTTGTGGAATTCATTTTCCCACATTTTAAAACCCTTAGTGAGTAAGTCAGACAGAAAATGACAAGTATTTAGTGATCTCACTTATCCGTGAAATCTGAATATGCCACACCGAGAGAAACAGAGAATGGGGTGGCGGTTGCCAGGTCTCAGGGGTGGAGGGACAGCAAGACATCTGTCAAAGGCACAAACTGCCAACTGTGAGGTGAGTACATTCTGGGGATGTGACGTGTAGCTTGGTGTCTGTGGTTGCCAACACTGTATTTGTGTACTTGAAGTTTACTAACAAAGTTGGTCTTAAATGTTCACACTCACGCACACACGCAGAACAGCAGCCAGGTGAGGTGACAGATGTGTTAGCTCACCTTTCGTGGTAATCATTTCACAATGAGTTCACGTACCAAATCATTACAGTATATGCTTCAAACTTGTACACTGTTATATATCAACTCTGTGTCAGTACAGTTGGGGAAAATATTTTAAGTAAATGAATACAATTCTTCAAGAACAGTATGTATCGTAAAATCTCACTGCAGAAAAAGGAATGTAGATTTGGATATGCACATAGATAGAAGGTATCTAAAAAACTAGAGCAAAACATAGAATCCAAGCCATTGATTCCTGATCAATGGCTACTATCAGGAAGTGAAGATTGGAAAGGGGGGCAGGAGACAGGAGTAAGTATAGAGCATACTGAAGACATTTTCTTTTTACTTGATATAATTCAGAATTGATTTAATCTCCTTTACATAAACGTGGGATTTCTTATCATTGTTTCATTTGATATGGTTACAATGTAACAAGTGTTTCTCTTACATACAACAAGAACTCAACACACCTCAGCTGATAATGTTGAAAATATGCTTACTACAGCTGCCCATGCCAGGTTTGTCTTAACACCCATCCCATTATTTATGCACATATTTATATGTATATAAATACATACTTTACATTTATGTTTCTCAAATAAGTTTATATAAACAGTCACACTCATCTTAGAATTCTGTAGCTCACATCGATAATTTTTATCAGCGTGATTTCTAAAACCGGCACAAATTTTAAAACTATTACTAAAAAAAGAAACAGAAAATAAATGTTGGAGATGAGGAGACATTGGAACCCCTATGCAGTGAGGAATGTAAAATGATGCAAACGCTATGGAAAACAGGCAGGCAGTTTCTCAAAAAAAGTCAAAAATAGAATTACTATATGACCCAGCAATTCCACTTTTGAGCATATACCCAAAGGGATCGATGGAAAGCGGGATCTCGAAGAGACATTTGTGCACCGATGTTCACAGCAGCAGCTCTCACAACAGCCGTGACATGTAAGTAACACCAGTGCCCACCAACAGATGAATAGATCAATAAAATCTGCCACATACATACGGTAGAGCCTTACAGAGGAAAGAAATCCTGTGCTACAACATGGAAGAAACTTGAGAACATCACGTTAAGTGAAATAAGCCAGTCACAAAAGAACAAATACTGTATCACTTCACTAAGGTGGGAAGATTCCAGCTAAGGTTGTTACCCAGAGCCCGGTCCATGCAACTTACCAGAACAACCCCAGAAAAAATTAGAAAGGGTGCCTGCCAGCCACCTTGGTTATGTATCAACTGATGAACGGTGCTTTCATTCCACTTCTGTCAAAGTAAACAGCGTTTCTAAAGGAGAATTTTAAAACTAACCCTTCTTGCTCATCCCCCGCCCACCTGTAAGGCATTTCAGGCGCACAGATGTGGCTGCAGCCAACTGAACATCTAAAACAACGTACCGCGTGGCGTGACGCTATCCACTGGAAACAAGGCATTTGCTGTATTATCTAAAGTTTAAAGGCTTTTGTACACTTGAAAAGGGTTGTTGTGTTTAGAAAACTGCGAAAGATACTGAGATGAAATTTTTTTTTAAATCCTGCAGAAGAGGGCAAAACATTTTCCTCTATTTCCATCAAGGGAAGTGAGTTGGTGTGTCGATCTGATACAACGTCATGAAGACAACATCTGTTTCGGTGGGGCTTCGCTGAAAAGACAGCCAAGTTTTTGGCTTCCTCGGAGCACCAACGTGTGTCTGCCTCGTCCACCTCCCTGCCTCCCTCAGCCGGTGGGCCGATGACACCCCCAAACCTTGTGCAAGTGCGAATCTCACTTAACTTTGCTCGTTTTGTAAAACAATGGCCTGTTGCTACCTATTTCCTCCAGTAGCCTGTGGGAGACATGGAGGCTGGGACAGGATTTTATTCATCCTCAGGTCCCTGGGACTCCATACCCAGCCCTGGGCCTGGAGGCGAGTGCCAATAAACATTTGCTGACTGATTGGGTAAATGAAAAGACACAGGCCCGTGTTTGGAACCTGGGGCTAGACCTGGCTCTCGTGCGGGTAGAAGAAGTTCTAGTTCAACATTATGCAACTAAGCAGAAATTCAAGCTTGCCTGTGGTCAGTTCTGACCTTGCACTGCAATTTAAATAACTGAGCTTCATATTATCCTCACACCTGCAGGCTCAACACTCCGCGTTCAAAAATCCTTCTAGTTTTAGGGTTCATCTTGCTCTTACCTTCCTCCAGCCCTCCCCCATTTACTCAGACATTCAGCATTTAGTCGTGGGGTGTTTATGAACTGGTTACCAAGTCTCAGGCAACAGTCTAGGCCCTGGAGACACAATCAATGGAGGAGGAGGAACAGACTAGGAGCCTTGCTCCGCTGGAGCTTTTGAAAAGAAAAAGAAAAGTGTATTGGAAATTCTGAAAGCATAGGTCCATGTGACTTTGATTAAATTGAGTTTTAAACCCTAGCCCTAGAAATCATCTCCCCCTCTCTCTGTACATGCGTACTGCCAAGAGACCCGGCCTTCCCCCCAATAACCAGCAACCCCCAAGGCCAAGGAGGGCGGTGGACGGACCGTCTAATGCGGTCACGTGTTCGCGACCTTGGGCAAGCTCAAGAAAACAGCTCGGCCTAAGTTGTGTTTCAGGTCCTGAGCCCTAAGGCAAAACAATCCCGTGACTGCTGCCCTGTGAGATTGGACGGAGGGACACTGGAGAAGACCTCAGAACTGTCCCCAAGACCTGAAGAAGGGATTTATGGACACTTACTCATTTCCAGCCAGTCAGCCCCCAACACGGCCTCAGTGTCCTGTGATTTCGCTCCATAAAATCTGCAACCTGCAGAGCTTCAGGGAGCTCAGGCTTCTGAGCATTCGCTTCCCACTGTCCTGGGTGTTGCCACGGATAATAAAATAGCCCAGATTGGTGTGGCTCAGTTGCTGGGACAACGTCCCGCAAAGTGAAAGGTCTAGGGCCCTTGCCGAGGTTGGGGGTTCTCAGGACGTACAGGAAAGGCAGCGGATCGGTATTTCTCTCTCACAACGATGTTTCTCTCCCTCTCTTCCCTTCTCTCAGGTAAATAAATGAAATAGCCACTCTTTCTCCACCGTGACTCTCCATGGCTAGCATTTGGCTCTGTGAGCGCTGACTGGGTGGACAGCCGCTCTCTGTTCTGTAACGATCCCCCTGGTGGTCAGGTAGCGGGAGGAGTCCTCAAGGCAGAAGTGAAATTTCAGCAAACACTGGAAGGGGGTGAGGCAGGGAGTCAAGCAGTGGCTGGGGCAATAGAAGCCCCGTTTGCCTCCCAGTGAGTGCCAACACTCCAAGGGCAAGCCGACCTGGCCTGGTCAAGCAGCAGTGTCCATGACGGGAGAAGAGCAGTGGGAGGGGTAACGGGCAGGGAAGGGGGGCGGGGCAGGGAGGTGGGACAATTGCAGAGACCCTCTCATCTCGGGTTCTTCTCCAGCGGTGGCTGTCACAATCAGAGACCTCCATCAGAACTCCCACTGCACCTCTCTCAGCAGCTCTGCAACTCTGGGAAGTGAATTCCTTCTACCTGTAAAGCAAGCACTTTATGCAGGTCGTCTCAATGAATCCTTTGAAAACTCCGTGGAGTAGGGACAACGGTTCCCATTTTAAAGCTTAGAAACCGAGGTCTGAGGTTTGCAGAGGTGTCAATACCTCGCTGGGCACTGCTGGCTGGAGCAAGGACAGAATCGGGCTGCGCACTGCGCTCCAGTGGTCAGATCCCAGCACCAGGTCCTCTCTCACTCTCCACACGCTGCGCCACATGTGGGTCAGAGTCTGGGACAGAGGCAGTGTTCCAGAAAAGCAGTTCCCTTCCCTCTCAGGACCTCAGCAGACTTCCCTGAGGTTATCTGCCTTCTTGGCAGAACTCTGAGGGCCCCCGGCTCCCGAGTTCCTTGTTTCCCACGAGGGATCTCTTATTTTCCAACACAGTCTCTGCAGTGCTGACGGCTGCCCACGGTCACTGCCCTGAGGCCTGGGGTAAGTCACGCCCTCACTTGTAAACCGGGTTGCATCATGACATTTGCCTGCTCTGATGGTGGATGCAGCAGAGAGAGCCCTGGAAGGCATTTCTCCCAACCCTAAAGGTCTGCCGGTTTCTGCAGTGCCTGCTGGGACCTGATTTCTACCTTCCTGGCCAGTCTCTCCCCAGCAGCCAACTGAGCCAGCAGCCTCCCTCCAAAGGGGCAGGGAGCAGGTTCTTACACCTTTCTGTCTCCTTGGGAATCCTTCTCATTGTTGGCCATGGTACCAGACATGAAGAAAACACCTGAGTTCTGAAACAAGCCTGTCTATCATAATCTTTTAATGTTTTAGGCATGAACGTGTAAAAAGGGCACCTCGTCCACTGGAGCCAATTTAGGCTATTGATGTACTTAGAGTTTCCCTAGAATTCAAATACTGGAAATAAAAGTTCACTGATTGTTACAATTTAGAACACATTTCCTATTTTGAAAGATGAGTGTCAACGGGTCTGCGGTGTGCCCAGCCCTAGAAGGTATCACTCACGTGTTAGCACATGCGGAGGCGAGCAGCTGCCTTCTCTGCACCTGGGAGTGTCAGCTGCCACCTTCTCTGGAGAATCGTCCTCAGCAAAGGCAGCCTCAGCCGGGCCCAGGTGGTCAACGAGAGGGAAAACAGATAACGTGTAGAAACAGTTGGTGAGTGTCAGCACTTGCCCTCATCAGTGGCGCTGCTAGAGTTTCACGAGTAGTGGCCCCGGGACGTTAAGCTATGGTTCCCAGTCCTCACTCAGGACCCTTCTCCTGGGTGACATCATCTGTCACATCTCAGTCTCAAGTCTGTGATTTTGATCTACACACACTTTAAATCAAAATTCAGATCTATCTTCCCGAACTGGCATTCTTTCCAGGACAAACAAAAGTTATGAGTCACAGGCGGAAAAGGGGGACAAGAATAGTCTCAGGTGTCCAAATCTAAACCTCAGAAAAGCAGCAGGAAATGCTGTCTTGGTAGAACCCACTTCCCTGCTCTGAAAACAAACAAACAAACAAAAAACACCCTCAAATACCAACACTGATAGCATAACCTATCCAAATGACTAGGTTGGGCTGAGTATATTGCAGTTACGATAAATCGCACAATGATTTAACATAATTTATAGCAGTTCACATTTTAAACTGAGTCAGTAACTCCAAAGATGGAAGAGCACGGTAGCAATAAGCAACCATTTCTGTATCAGTTATGTCTTTGTTTAAAAAAAAAAAAAGGCTCACGAAAGGATTTAATTCAGAACTAGTTGAACTGATTTAATTCAACAATTCGGATGCCCCAATTGTCAGCGCATTGGCCACTTTCTATATACATTACCTTCGAGTCTTAAAGGTCATTAAACAATGACAATGCTTAGTTGCTTATTAAGGCATAACCGTATCTCAGGCAAATTCTCTCCGAGTGTTCAGTCTCAGAACCAAAGGAATATTAGAGCCCCACCTGGTGGACCTGATGCTTATTCAGGAGGCAAAATGAAAATTTTCACCAAGCCCTTTACTGTGCTTTGAGAATATGGCAATTAGTCTCTGCCTCTGTATTTTCCATGGGGTGTGTACTTCCCGTTGTCTGAGTGGTTGGACGTGCGCCTCCGGCACCTGCCCACCCCTCTCTCTTGCCCTACGGAAACAGTGATTTGTACAGGTGTCTATCTCTTAAACATCATATAGAGAATAACATTTCAAAAGAATACAGTATAACAAAGTAGATAGATTATATAATTTAATCGCATGATTGTATCACCACATGAATTAAATATTGTGATACATGTGATATGTGTATGTTATAAATTACTGAGTTTATATTAAAATAGATATATTTAACTTCATATACAAGGGTGGGCAAACGTAGGCTTACAGTTGTTCATATGGAAAAATATATACTATAAGAATAAATAAAATACAAGAATAAACTCTGTGTTTCACATACTTGCAACTATAAACTTCCTTTTGCCCACCCCTGTACAGCCTATAAATACATGTACGTTCTACGACCAAAAACAGACAAGTTTCAGGAGTAGAATACTAACAGCCTCCATTTTCTTGACAAAGAAGATAAGCTGATCTACGAGATAAGAAAGGGGCAGATGGTCAAGGGACTGGAAGAATCACCAAGGATGGGAGAGAGGGGGCTACTGTAGGAAAAGCAAAGCGAGCCTCAAATGACACCTCCTCTTCGTTGTCTAGGGACAGGGTCAGAGCTTGAACTGTGTGGGAGGCAACCTAACACAGGTGAGGTCGGCCACGTGTGGACGTCTTCCTGAAAGCTTCCTTGGGGGGCCCGTGCCAAATATGCTCCTGGGGAGACCAGCACGTGCCCTAATCTCTGATCAGAAATAAAACCATCTAAAACGGAAGCGAATAAGGTAAATGGGCGTGATCCGTTGTGGCTCACTCACCATGAGGTAATGTAGAAGCAACAGAAAGTTAGGGTCGCTAATAAGAAATTATAAAAAGAGGACATTGTTAATCGCCTTCCCCAGACTCGTCCATCCCCACCCCTTCCTAGCTGGACCCCCGTGGTGTTCCGCACAGAGAGAGCAACCTGCCCTGCTCAGACCGTTGGACTCCCACTTTTCTTGAAGTTACCGGTGGCCACACACGCCAGCTGAGCCAACGAGATGCGGCTGAAATCCCTGAGGGCTTCCAGGACACAAAGGTGCGGCCTCACTAGGAGATGGGCTTGCCTCCTTGCGCTTCAACCCACAGCCCTTCTTCCTTCTTGGAATGAAGACATACGCCTGAAGGTAAGAATGGCAGCCACCTCTCAACAAGAAGGAAGGTTATATAAGAACGTTGGAGAAGAAAGAGGGACTCTGGTTCTGGTGGAGATCTTGGAGCTTGGCTCTGGCTTTTTGTTATAAGAGAAAAATAAATCTCTTGCTTGTTAGACACTGCCTTTACCAACAGCCAAAGGTTATCTGACAACGTGTTTATCTAGCACTGTGACAAAGGATAATTCAACAGGATAGTTCTGCCCAAAAAGAAAAAGAAAAGAAAAAACTTCAAACAGTTACCAGGAATATAAAGCTATAAAAAACACCACCTCTATTTTGAAATTGCTTACAATGTAATGAAAAAATAGACCCATATAGAGATGATTTTAATATTTACAAGGACAATGGAAAAGAATGCTAATTCCATGAAGACCAAACAAGAAATAGAGACACCAAAGGAAAATGAACAAGCAAAAAAGAATAACACCCGAAGCCACGCATGTGTATACTGTAAGGACTGAGTGGTCAAAAGTACCCAATGAGACAGGGCAATCTGATGTACAAACAAAATACGTACACTGGATCCCTGCAGCCAAACTGCAGTGTGTCAGCCTTGGCGAACGCAGTCTTGGTGGTCAGCTGAAGGGGAGAAGCTGAACTGCAGTAAGTTTGATGAGCAGGTGGGAAATACATCAACATTATCTTTTTTCCCACTTTTTAAAAATAAAATTCACTGGAGTGGCAATGGTCAATGAAATTATAAAGGTTTCAAATGAACAAGTCTATGATGCATCATGTGTATATTACATTGTGTGCCCAGCACCCAAAGTCAAACCTTCTTCTGTCCCCATGTATTTGATCCCCTTTGTCCTTGCTGTCCCCCAACCCTCTGGTACCCACCATGCTGTTGTCTGTGTCTGTGAGTTTTTCTTTGTTTTTTGTCTTCTTTGTTCATTTGCTGCTTTCAGTTTTATATCCCCCCTATGAGTGAAATCATGTGGCTCCTGACGTTTTGTGTCTTACCTATTTCACTCAGCTGGATATTATAATATTGTCAAGATCCATTCCTGTTGTTGCAAATGACAGCATCTCACCTTTCTCATTGCTGAGTAGTGTTCCATTGTACATACGTACCCAGCTTCTTTATCCGACCACCTATCGAAGAACGCTTTGGTTGTTTCCAACAAAAAACCAACCAACCAACCAAATGGGAGAAAATGTTTACAAACAGCAGCTTCGACAAGGAGTTAATATCCAAAATATATAAGGAACTCATACAATGCAACACCAAACAAACAATCCAATTGAAAAATGGGCAGAGGACCTAAATAGACACTTTTCTCAAGAAGACAGACAAATGGCCAATAGGTATATGAAACGATGCTCATATTTCACTAGCTATTAGGGAAATGCAAATCAAAACTACAATGAGACACCACCTCACACCTGCTAGAATGGCCAGTATCAACAAGACAAGTAATAACAAGTGTGGGAGAGGCTGTGGAGAGAACAAACCCCCATTCAGTGCTGGTGGGGACGTAGACTGGCACAGCCACTATGGTACAGCCAGCATGGAGATTCCTCAAAAAATTAAGAATGGAGTTACCCTTTATCCCAGCAACCTCTCTTCTGGGTACGTACCCGAATAACTCGAACACATTGTCTTTATAAGCTAGCTGACAGAGCGGGGCACCAGGGTTTCCTAACGACATGCTTACAGACTGAGGAGAAGGATGCAGCGGAGAGACCGAAGTTCAACACACACGGTGATGATATACAGAGGAACACAGAGGAAAGAGGACAGCATAGGACCAAACGCACAGGCAGATGGCACTGGCCTTTGACAGAAAGAGACAGCGTCCCAGGGACCAGAAGGAAGGAGGGAAATACATGGCAAGATTCAGGAAAGGAGCACTGCTGGTCTTTTTTTCTCACCCGTGGAGGGGAGGCTGTCCACTGGAGTGGAAGAAGGTGGCCGCAGGTCAAGGGGATGGAAGAGCTGCTGAAAATGAGAGAGAAGCTACTTAGGGAAAGTAATAATAATAATATTTAAAAGTCAACATGCATTAAGTATTCTGCTAGGATAGAAGGGAGAGAGGGGGAGAAAAACAGGTATAACATTAATCGCATTACCATAAGTATCAGCAACTTACCAAGATTGGACATTGAAGTCCTGCCAAGCGCATACTCGTGCCGGTAGCAGGTACAACACACAGCTCTATCCCGGGCAGTCAGTTGTCACGTGGGCTCTGATCCCTGGGGCTCTGCTGGGTTCCACACAGCTCCATACTCGTCTGCTTCTTTCCCTCTGGCCACCGCTGGTTCCTTCTATTTGCTCTGTATGGCTTTCTCTGCTTCTGAGCTCCTGCCGACTCGTTTCTGCTGCTTCCTCTGACCTTCAGCTTGAACTCAGCCCCTCACAAGATTCTCCCACCTCTTTGTTTTCGTGATGACCTTTGAGTTTAAGCAAATTTTCTCTCTGCTTTAAATCCAAATGTTCAAAATAAAGAAACTAATTAGTCAGGCTGGGGGTGGGGGAAGGGGAAGACTGCTTATAGAATGGAGTCCTTGAATCTAACTGCCATTCTAAAGATGGGATCCTGTCGTGCCCAGGGGCCTCCCCTTCCCTTGGTAAGTGTGAACACAGCAGATCCCCCCAAAGAGGGCTGTGCACACGGAAGACTTCGAGACTTGCCTGTCTGATACATTCCTTCCTACGATTTACAGATTGGCACTCTGCATTATTCATAAGTTTCTTGGGAAGCTTCTTCGTGTGAGTCAAATCCTTACTCTCGTTAGACATATGGAGTAAAACAGAAAAATAGCAGGAATTATCCAGAGTTTACTGTGACTTCCATCAAGCTACAAAAGTTAGGAGGGTCAAGTAAAAACACCATTGGACTTTTCTAGACTAACTGGTCTTTGAAAAAATAGAATGTAAAGACCAAAAATAGGAACACACATAATTCACTCACTTCAACCAGCATCATCTGAGCACACAGATGGCCACATTGCGGTGCTGGATGACTCTCCAAATACAAAGATAACAGTGATCTAGCCCTGCCTTCAAAGTTTATACCCTAGATGGTGGAGGCTGGTCCACATCTCCATCTCCAGGTCTGCGTTGTACCGGTGGTTCTTTGCCATATGCGTTATAGGCAAATGAGCTCAGAAAATGTGCCGAGTTTTCCCAAAAGTTCATGGAAACAGATCTTCCCCGGGGAGGTCCAGACCTGCCTCACTCTGACCCCATATGAAGGAGCTCAGTTCCAGAAATCGGACTATGACACAGATGCCTGCAGAATAAAGCCCATTCCTGAAGGAGAAAGGACTATAAAAAAGGAATTTTTTTTTTGTTAAAAGCTCTTCCAGAGAAAAGAGAATCTTAGAATGTTTCATTTTGCAAACATGGAAACTGCGTCTCAGAGAAGTGACCCGTTGTGACTGAAGCCACACAGTCAGTGCACAGCAGAGCCAACGCCCCTGTCTTCTGAACACGCCCATCAGTATTAACACGAGCTGGCGTACCGCACTTGGAGGGGAGGGGGCTTGGAGACCCAGAGAAGCCACTTTCACATGACTGCTGAGCACTCGCAACATAAGCCATGTTATGCTGTGCCACCCCCCTCACCCAGCCCCCCAGGGGCTCCCGTCTGAGTCGGAGGAGGAGCACAAGTCCTTACTTACAATGGTCCCCAAGGTCATATACTTGACTTCTTGTCATCTCTGTGACCTCACTTCCCCTGCCTTTCCCCATCACTCATGTGGCCCTAACTGTACAAGTCCCATCACTGTTCCATCAGGGCTCTGAGCTCAGGGCCTTTGTACCACCAACTGCTCCCTCTGTCTGGACCACTCCTACCCCAGCCGTCCTGATGGCTGACTCCACTCTTTTCAAAATTGCTCAAAACTCACCTTTTCCGTGAGCTTAACTATATTCTCACTTAAAGTTTTGCAACTCCCTAGACACGCTCGCTACACCTCCTCCCTCTGCTCTACCTTTATCATTTTAAAAATCTGCCCAATAATTTTACTTATCACATTACTGTTTGTTTCTTATTGTCCGTCTGTCCATAATTTTCCTCTCGGCCATAAAACTCCAACAAAGGTCTGGAATTCACTATCCTAGAGGAATATTCTGACTACATCTCATCCTCCAAGAGACTGACACATATTTAGGGAAAAAACAGGTACTTGAAATCACCACCTAACCCAGAAGTTGTAATGCAGAGGGTCTGCCACCTCCCTCCTGTGCCGAACCTTCTGCTAGAGCTGTCAACCCAGATTGACTTTCCTGCGCTTCTTCTTCCCTCCCATTCCTTGGTGGAAAGGGAGAGAAGAAGACACCCAGGCAACGGGAGGGAAGAGCTGGAGGCCCGAATGACTGACTCATCCATCTGCTGCATAATCAGATCCTCGAAAACAAGGTTTTTCTGTAGTCCCTCCCCCAGTGAAATTCGGTGCCCAGTCTGAACCTAATACACCAGGGCTGCAGTCCCAAATGGAACCTTCTAGTTCATGGCAGCAGGTGTCAGAAGCCACAGCACCAAAGGTCCACACTCTGAAGGACCTGCATCACATCGCATCACAAGCTTTAGGCTCTGCGTGGCCTCAAAGACCCTAAGTTTGCACACGGTCCACCGTCCCTAGGGAGCTTAAAACTGAGAAGAAGCTTGAGCTGAGACCATTTTCCAGGAAGACTGTCCCAAAGACCAGCCCTCGCTGGAAGTCAAGGCCTCGTTTGGTTTGGAAGAAGCCCCTGGGAGCCATTTCACCAGCAATGTCTTTTTTCCCCAGTCCAAAAAAGTGGAATAACTCCATCATTAGTCATTAAGCCCAATTTTGTAATAAAAATGGACATCAAGAAGAATGTAGGCTTGTCTAAGATAAAAGAAAAAAATTTTTTCTACCCACATCCATTTTTCAAATTAGGTTCATTATTTCTCTCTGGGTTTGCATAATGATTTAGCCTGTGAACTTGAATTCTTTTCCCGGAACCCTCGCAAATGAAAGAGAGGTTGCTATTAATTTATACAAACATTTTAAAGATAGGAAAATGGAGCTGGAGAAGTGGTCTCCCCAATGAACTCACAGATCGCCTGGAAAAAAAACATCTCTTTGCAATCCGACCACATTGTCTCCTAGAATAAAGCCCCTAAAGAAAGAAATATGTGATCTTAGCAAAGACACAATGGCTTGGCTTCCCATATTCCCTGTCACGTGAATGTCCATCTGAGCCCTATGTTTGATCAGGTGATGCAATGACAGCACAGGCTTCCACACATGCTGTCTAGGAAAGGGACCACACCAGGGCAAGAAGTTGTGGGTCTGTATGGGGGTGCTGGGGGACTGTAAACCCACCCCATTCAACCAGAGCAGATCCATTCTTTATGTTATTTCATTGTGTGTCAATGCCGTACATCATTTCAAGACAAACTGTGTTCCTTCATTAAAAAGCTTATGGATCACTAGTAAATATGAAAATCTTTTGCACACTGAAAGGTAACCTGCAGCTATAGTTGTGGGTGTTTCTCCTACCTACACACAAAGAGAGTAAAGTCTGCTCATTAGCGGGAACAGGCAAACTAACATTTATTGAACGTCCATTTTACAGATGAGAAACAACATAAATTCACACACCTGGCAATGTTTGAGAACAACGAATTCCAAAGCCTGTGTTTTTTCCTCTTCAACAGTTTCTCCAACCCTTCAGCCAATGGGTGTGTCAGCCCCGCCCCCCAAAATCCAGCCCCACAATTCTGGCTCTGAAACACCCTCAGGGTCTCAGCAGGGTTGAGATGGGCTATTTTACTGGTATTAATAGCATCATCACACTGTAGGGAAGGAAAAATAATTTTCTCCTGTCCTTCTGAGTGCTTATCTGAGATCCCAGTAACACAAGACAGACTAGAGAAAAACAAATGGAAATTTATTAACATGTATGCTTCGTGTATACATAGAGGGAGATGAATACCATATTTTGCTGAGTACAATGTGCATTTTTTTGCCCAGATTTCTGAGGGAAAAATAAGGATGTGCATTACACATGAGTATAAGGATTACATACCATGGGCATAACAATCCCATGTATGTTGTGCACAAAAATGTGGGTGCCCGTTATATGTGGCAAATTACGGTACCTCCTCCAGGTGACTTAAGAGTCAGGGTTAAATATCACCTAAACAGGAAAAGGGAAGGGGGGAACTAGGTTTTCTTAATGGACAGAAAATAATTTTTTTGGAAAGATGGTTGGGTTCTTACAAGAACACGTGGGAGGGACAGTAGTTTGTGAGGACATCTGGGCATGGGTCAACTTCTAGTCTTTTCCTCTGGGACAAAAGTCCGTCTTCCCTGACTGATGAAACTCCCCGGGAGGGGACCATGGACGGCTGAGTCGCTTCTGGAGGGTCTGTCTTGGGGGCGTTCAGAGAAAGCCTCTTTCTCCATGTGCTGTTTTTCAACCACCAATGGCTCCAAATAATTCCTGTACAAAGTGGCACATTTGGGGGAGGCATGTCCTCAACTCGTCCAGTCATATTTTGGGACAGCATATTCTGCAACCCTCAACACCAACTGTCAAATACATGTTTCCTATTTTTTACATGATTTATTTAGTTATTTTTAGAGAGGGGGGAAAGGAGGGAGAAAGAGAGAAAGAGAAACATCAGTGTGTGATTGCCTCTCGTGCTCTGCCTACTGAGGACCTGACCTGCAACTCAGGCATGTGTCCTGACTTGGAATCGAACTAGTGACCCTTTGGTTCTCAGGTCTGCACTCAACCCACAGAGCCACATCAGCCAGGGCAAATACATGTTTTTTTAAATGATAACTAAAAAAACAATTACTGTTTCTTTCCTGAAATAATACGTGCTTGTATTTAAAAAAAAAAAAAAAAAACGTATTGCTGAATCCTTCGAGAGCAACTGAGGCATTGGGCTCTACACAGCATGTACGAACCAGCCTTTGATGAGAAAAAAAAAAACAGCCACAAGTTCCCATCTCTAAAAAGAGTTTCATTCTGTCTGCACTGCATTTTCCCTTTCATCATCAGCTAGAGCCCATCTGGATGCACCCGTTGCTTGAAAAATGATTGTCATCTCCCTCAATAATTCTGATGAGGAGCCCTATTTTTAACTCCAATCTAAAACACATTAGGAGAGCCGTCTAGTGTTTGGAAGTTGGCATTTAGGAGTTATATAGAACATCCCTCCTCCCTAAATTTGATTTACCATCTGTGTTCATTCTCCGTGTTCCAAAGCATCCACACAGGATATATATTTCATTTTGGAAAGAAATGAGATTAAAAATAAAAGCTTTCTAAGCGGCCTCACACCCGATTCCCCAGTATTTGGAACAAGGCGCTTGGCCCCATGGTGACTGCCGGCGGATTCTGGAGGACCGGCTACAACGAGGTAACCGGTAACAGTGGGTTTTTCTGAAATAAATACATTGAATGTCCAGAAGCGTCTCCAACAGGAAACCTGGATTAAAACTAGCTATTTTTCTACACCAAGCTAGGGCCAAGCCTGGATAGATGCAGCATAGGTAACAGTCCCCTTGACAAAATTTCAGGAGCATCAGAAAAGGCCCCCAAGCATCTTCCTCTCCCTTCTGCTTTCCCCTTGCTCATTTTATAACAGCTTCATCTGAGACATAACGGATATAGCATAAACTGCATACATTTAATACACTGTATAATTCCAAGAGTCTCAGCATGGCCACACACAAAACTATCACCACCCTCAAGATCATGAATATTTCACGACTCTCAAAACTTTGTCCTGGGAAATCTCCCACGTGCTCCTTCCCTCCCACCTCCAGGTAACCACTGTTCTGCTCTCTGCCAATACAGACAGAGTCGTCTGCCTTTTCTGGAATTTTATAACACTGAGACCAGGTAGGATGGACTCTTGTCTGACTTCCTCACTCAGCGCCGTGATTGTGCAATTCCCCCATGTTGTTACACGCATCACAATTGGGTCGCTCTTCACAAATGAGCCGTGTGCCACTGTAGAGACACGCCCGAGGGTGACGGTCCATTCATCGCCTGATGGATGTTTGGGCAGTTTTAGTATTTGGCCACTACAAACAAAGCTGCTACAAATACCCATGCATCGGTCTGCATAGAACTTTCACTTCTCTTAGGTAAATTCCTAGGAGTGGAATTAACTGGACTATATGGCTGTGTGCATGTATACATATATATTTATAAACATATGTATAAATATATATGTATACATACATAAATAACATTTTCAGATTATAACTTTATTATGAGTATGACTAGTTAGTTCTAAAATCAGCTAATTCCAAAAGGCAGTCAAGCCATTGTTGCTACCACATTGGCTAAACAAATATTAACTGAATGTGGGGTGGGTTTTTTTTCCATTTCTATAGCTCTTATTTTCAATGTGAGATAGGCTTATGACTTTATCAGAGACCAGATCAAAGTTATAATAGAAATATGAGAGGAAATTTTACCCAATGTCATTCTATAAACAGGATTATTTGTTCATCAAAAAATATTAAAAGAAACTCTTTTGGCTATAAAGCATCAAAATTTGCCAAGGGACTCAGTAAACATAAAGCCTCCCTCTCTCCCTCACCAGCCTGTACTCCCACTCCCACTCTCCATCTGCTGGACTACAACACACCAAGCGGGAGAGATGGGAAACCCACCAGCTCTGTGATCCTGGCAAGGCTCCAGAAGCCTTCAGTTCCAGGCTTAAGGATCAGTGTTCCTGTATCTTGATGACATCGTAACACATTACCAAGAATCTGGGGCCATTGTACGTAGGAAGTCTTGGGGACATTGTTCTGCAAACATTTGTTTGCCAAAAAGAAACTAGAGAAGTTCCCTTTAGGTCAGCTCGTTTCTGTAAAGGGGCATGCACTTTCTGGGGTACACACCTCTACTCAGCTTCGATCTCCCTTTTCCTCCTTCCCCCACTCCCTACTGTCTTTCTCCCACTTTTCTTCCCCCGGTCTTCCTCCCTCTCTGTCTCTCTCTCTTTTCCTCCCCTCCTCTTTTTTAAAGAGACGAGTGGTTAGGAGCATGGACTCTTGATCCAGCACTAAGTTCAAATCCGCACTTTGTCATTTTTTAGTAGAGCGCCTTTGGCCTCTGTCTACTTCCCTGTGCCTCAGTGTCCTCGTGTGTGAGGACAGTAGTAGTGGGAGGAGATGGTAAAAAGATTGAGTTCATATATAAAAACATGTGAAATAAGCCCTTGTCCTCGGTGAATTCTCCTTAAAAACTAGCCTCTGCCATCAACATCATTATCACCATCGTCACTATTGTCATCATCCACACTGTCGTTCTTCTTGTCATTATTTATGCAAAAAGCATCTGCTCCCCTGAATGGTGTAAAAGAGAGAAGTCCTCCACTGTCTCTGCCCTGCTCTTCACTCAGCTCCGCTCCGACCACTCCCAGGTGTTAGGCACAAATTGGGGTCCCCCAGGAGAGACCTTCTTTGAGCAGCTGTGAGAAGCCTGCACACAGGTGGAAGGGGCCGGGCACATAGGGAGGATGGCCTCACAGACATGGGCGAGGGCATCGATTGGCCCCCTCCGTTCTTCGAACAAGTCTCTCCCCTCTGATTTTTTTAACTCGTCCAACTGCCCCAGATATTAAAATAACACTATGAAATGCACATTTTTGTGTGTCAGGTAAAGTGCGGCCTTCTTGCCACTGATTTAAGATCTAGTTTATTGCTGTGACCCACTGCAAATCAAATGAAGACCAAGAGACAAGTTCCCTAAAAACCTAGCCTCCTTCTCCACACAGTCCCTCGTTGTTACCTCCTCCGGAAAAAACAAACAAACAAACAAAAAAAAAACCCAAAACAACAGCAGAGCTTTCTGTGCCTGCTCCTCAGCACCGTCCTCTTCTGCTGCTCCAGTTCCATCTCTCTTCTGCTCACTTTCTGCCCTTAATATGCAATTAATGTCCAAGTTCACGAATCATTGACCAGCGTGCCAGGTCTTCTCTCCGCTTCTTCCCCCACCAGCTCCATCAAGGCATGGGAGTCAGAGGAAAGTCTTGGAATAGCTCTGCTTTGGTGTCTGCCTGTCGCAGTGGATTTGTTGCACTTCCGTTACGTCTAACCAAGGGCTTGAGTTTATCCGGAGGAGGTCACGGCCGGCCCGGAGCCCATCTGCGCACGGTAGACGGTGTACATGTGCCCACCACTAGGTGGCGCGAGAGCATCGCTTTCTTTCCTTCACTGTCAGAGCCAGGAAGGACGCAGAAAGTCAGGCTCAGGCAAACCACTACCAACTTTCTTCTGCTTCAGAAGTCACTGAACCATCTGTCAGGTGGCAAAGCAAGCCAGGCAACAGGCTTCTAAGGTCCGCTCAAGTTCATGATTTATTGATTTTTATTGGCTGGTGTTTTCACTAAATCCTCAATTTGATTTAACCGAGCTTCGGTCATTTCTTTCTTTCTTTGAACGCTTTTAATCTTAATTCACACCAAGCGGGATTTTTGCCAGCTCTTTTTCAGTACACGATATAATCCCAAAATGCAACTCTTGTGACTTCAGACATAATAAAAAGACACTTGCTACTATCTTCTTCATATCTGACCAATTTAGCGGCATGGTGGAGGTGAAGACGTAGATGTTGGGTTAGCTTCAAGTCGGTGAACGAGCTGGAGCTGAAGTTACAATGCAAGCTAGTTCTAGACATGAGATGGTTTGCAGAGAGAGGAAGTTAGGGACGGCACAGTCTCAGGCTTAAGCCTTGGGCCAGACATCGAGTGAACTAGTGGGTTAGTATTTGCTACTGCTTGTTGTAGCATAAGAATCACAGCTGTACTTGGCATTACAGTTCACCTGAGCTTGAAGGGAAGAGTTGGGTGAACATTATGGCCAGCAGGGGGAGCAGCGCTTGTGCCCTCTGACGCTTGAGTTCCGCACTCAAGTTCAGGTTGCGGTAGAGTGAGCGGGGAGACTCGAAGTTAGCGTTAGGTATGGGGTTAAAGTAGGTTTAGCATTAAGTTTCTTAGCAGTGGCTCGCAAACCCACCTCAACAGTGTCCTTCAGTGTGCACCTTTGTGTGATGAAGTTTTTAAAGGAGCTACTAGGAAACTACATTTGCCACAATGCTAAAACCGCAAATGGCATTATTTTATAATGGTATTTTTGGAAAACGACAAGCTTTCCCCCCCCCACTATGTTCAGCGGTGTATTCTTTCACATAGAGAAATATATATAGCCCATTACATGGCATGTAATATAAAAGTCTCTAAAATCTACAAGGAAAATGTGTCCAGAACACGCCACTATGAGTCTTCAACCAGCTTTTCATTGTGTAAAACCTATAGCGAAATGCGTGAACACACTCAAGCTTAATTTGTACCAAACAGGATTTTTGCAAACTTTTTTCAGCAGAGTATATAATTTCTTAATGCAACCCTCTCTTCACATTATGTAATGGATATTTGGACCTGGAGATCATTATGCTAAGTGAAATAAGCCAGTCAGTGAAAGACAAATACCATATGATCTCACTTATATGTGGAATCTAATTAACAAAATAAACTAACGGACAAAATAGAAACAGAAGCATGGAAACCTGGGGCAGACTGACAGCTGCCATGTGGGAGAGGGGCGGGGACTGGAGGAAAGAAGGTGAAGGGATTAGCCAAAGATCGTGCGTGCACAGCCCTCAGACTACACGGGGAGGACTGACTGAGGAAGGGGGGAGGGTGGGGCTGGGTGGAGGTGGGCAAAGGGAGAAAAAGCTGGGATGGCAGACACCCCAACATCCCCACCCCAGCTCATCCTCCGTCCACTCCTCCGCAGGAACAGGGCTCTAGGCAGAGGTCTCTTCTTGCCCCGGTGGCCCACTGCAGTAGAACGTTATTGGCTCTTCTGGGACCAGGAATCGCCACCCTGGGGCTCTCTCTTTATTGCTTCCAAGGAGATCAAAAGGAAGAGGGATCTTGAGACTGTGAATTCAGGAATCAAGTCACCTGGGTTCAAATCCCAGCACAGCCACTTACTGGCTCTGTGTCTTTGGCAAGTCACCCACCTCCCTGGGCCTCGGCGTTGTTGCCTACAGAAGGAGAGAAATAGAGCCGCTGCCTCCTAGAGAGGAAGCACTCAGTACACGTCCAGGGTGTAGGAGAATACCTGGCTCTTGGTTAACTTCTCACTGTCGTCCTAATGGGCAGAGCGGGGCGGAGGAGGGGGGCAGGGGAGACCACAACTCTCAGCGGATCTGAGCTCAGGACCCTCATCTTGCCTCTCCCAACTTTGGCTCATTAGAGCAGAGGTTGCCTCTCACTGATTCCTTTCCCCCGAAGGCAATGGCATCAGAAACAGAGCTTATCTCTCCGCAGGGTCTTTTTTTTTTTTTCCCCTAAGACTCACGGACAAGAGAGGAATCAAATGGCTGTTCTCTCATCTGTTCTATGTTCCTGGGGCAAAAGTTTAATAAAGTAGAACATTCTTCCAGCTGGTTCCTGCTGAGAAGACAAAGTTACCTTTAGAATTATGATACATTTGCGCTAAATAGTTCTGACTAGATGCTGACCATTTCCATAACTTTGTAGGGTTGTTTTTCCTTTTTTCTTTGTTTGTTTGTTTGTTTCTTTCTTTCTTTCTTTCTTTTTTTATGTGGGGGGGTGGGGTTGCTGGATTTTTTTGTTTTGTTTTTATAAGGGAGCAAAAAACATGTGTAGAAAAAATTCTCATATATAAGTAAAAACTGCTTCACTCTTTCTACCCCAGCTTCATGTTTAACTAAGCACCACGAGAACTTTAAGACACGGGCTCAGCAGAGCCCAGAAACACGTCTAAGGAAACTCTGGACCAACAATTCAGTAAGAACCATCCATCTTACTTCCCCAGCTTAGACACTATTCACCAAGCAGCCTCCTGATTATAATTTGTCTTTAGGAAAAAAAAAAA
>PVIA01012810.1:0-35702 GCA_004024845.1 Tonatia bakeri
GGTGAAAGGGGACAAAGGAGGAAAAATGGGACAACTGTAACAGCATAAGCAATAAAAAATAAGAAGAAGAAATTCCAGCTGAAATTTTTGGTAAATATAGACAATTCTAAATTTTATATGGATAAGCAGAAGGAATAGACCAGATAAGATGATTCTGAAGGAGGACCATACAACTCAAGTTTAAGAATTACTATAAAGTTCCAGTGATCAGGACAGCATGGTACTGGCAATGGGAGAGGCACACGAATCAATAAAACAGAACAGAGTCCCGAAACAGAGCCACACAAATACTGCCACTTGATTTTTTTAAAGGTGCAAAAGTAATTCAATGAAGAAAAGATGGTGTGCTGGAAGAACTGATCATGCATACGCCAGAAAGACGAACCATTGTTGAATCATTGTTGTAAACTGATGTATCTCAGTTACACCTTAATTTAAAAAATGAACCTTGACAGTACCTCCTTCCATATATAAAAATCAATTCAAAATGGAAGACAGATGTAAATATTAAAGTATAAAACTTTTAGAAGAAAACATAGGAGAAAATCTTCATGATCTGGCACATTACCTAAAAGCCATAAAAGAAAAAAAAAATTGCTAAATTGGCCATTACCAGAATTAAACACTTTTGTTCTAAATACTTTCAATAAGAAATGAAAAGACAGGGACAACTGTAATAGCATAATCAATAAAATATACCTAAAAAATAAAATAAAATAAGGGAAAAAGGAAATGAAAAGACAGCCCTGTCCGGTGTGGCTCAGTGGGCTAGGTGTCATCCTGCAGAGCAAAGGCTGCTGATTTGATTCCTGGTCAGGACGAAGGCCTGGGTCGTGGGCCAGGTCCCCAGATGGGGGCACGTGAGAGGTGACCTATCAATGCTTCTCTCACACACAGATGTTTCTCTCCCTCTCTTTCTCCCTCCCTTCCCCCCTCTCCAAAAATAAAATCTTTAAAATAGAAAAAAAAGAAAGAAATGAAAAGACAAACTACAAACCGGGAGAAAAATATTTGAAATACGTGACACAGAACTTGTATCCAGAAAAACATATTTTTTATCTTCATTGTATTTTTTTTACATTACCTTTTAGACCCTTTATACTTCCCACCCTCCAGCAATTACCGCACTGTTGTCCATGTCCATGAGACCTTTTTCTTTAGGAAAAAATATTTTTTAAAGCCTCCAAACCAAAGCCACATAAAAGAAAAGCTTTACTCAGCAGCAGCCATGACAGACATTATCTGTTGACCTGGCAGGTGCAGCAGGTGGAGCAGGCCCTGTGACACTCTGACTCTTCCGCTGCCTATACTATTACTTTGAGGCATAACTGATCAGCTTGCACTTGCAGCATCTGCATGTCTCGCCGGAGGGTTTTTCTGGACACTGCCGACTGTGCCGGCACCTGCAGGGAAGTCCAGAAGCCACAGAATTAACAACCCCGGGAGCAGCCCTCCCGCTGATAGAAGTAATGATGTCAATACTCCACCTCCTTTACCCATCAGAGGGATAACACCGAAGCAGTGTGGTCCACTGGCTCCCTGAGTTCCCCACCGGAATTAATTTTTTTCTTGTATTGATTCTGGAGAGAGGGTAAGGGACGAAGGAGGAGGGAGAGAAACATCAATGCGAGAAACATCCATCCATTGCCACCTGCATGTGTCCTAACGGGGGACCAAACCCACAGTCCAGGCGTGTGCCCTGACTAGAATCGGACCGGCGACCTTTCAGTTTGTGAGGTGATGCCCAACCAACGGAGCCACACCAGCCAGGTTCCACTGGAATTAATTTTGCTCGCCCACAGTGCTTAATCAGAAACCCTGTGTTAACTACTTCCTCCTCTGTCTCATTTCTCTGTTCCTCTACTGGTATTTCCTAGGGTCATTAAAAACAAAAACAAAAACTTATTTGAATCCTTACATCAGGGTTTGCTTCAAGAGTAACCCAAAGCAAGACATCTGATCCTGTAAAACTGATCTTCCAGACAGGTTCTGAGAGCAGAGCGCGTGCCATCCACACGATGAGGCCGCAGGGCTGGTGGTGCGCCGCTAGGGGGAGCCGCTGGCGTGCCACTGCATAGATGTTACCCAGGCTCTCCGAGGGGAGAAGCTAGGAAGGGACGTGGAAGATGACTGGCTTATGCAACAGCTTTAGCATTTGAGAAAATTTTAAAGACAAATGGGTTGAACTTTTGTTCAGTGGTACTGATGCACAGAAGAAGGAAAATGTCAGGGCTTAAATCAGCCAAGTGTCAACTCAGAGCATGTGGTAAGGTAGCCAAGAGGCCTCCATGGCAGCATTTTAAGGAACTCTCAGCTCCTACTACTTGAGGGCACATGATGCTAAAGTCAGGCCCAAACTCTGACTATGAGAGTAGGCGAATTACAGCCAAGGTTCTGCTGAACCCTCTGAGCCGTAAGATGTGGGTGGCTCCCTAGCTCTCAATACAAAAGAGTCTCCTGTGCCCAAAGACTAGACATGGGCCTCACCCGAGACGCACGCCTCCGAAGACGCCGACCCTCGGCAGACCCGGTCCCTGCCTCCCCCGCTGCATCTAGGCTAATAACTCGGGGCAAGTCACAGCGTCATCGGGGTAGGGAGGTCCTGCCCCTGCTTTGGATGCAAAGGGGTGATTCGCCAAAACAGCTGCTGGAGCTGACGACAGGCACTGGCAGGAACCGGGAGAACACACCTGGGAATGGGTCTTGACTGTGCTGACCTGTGGGCTTAAGGTTAGTAAGAAAAAGTTTGTTGATGTGAGGGCACGCTCACGTAACCCGGGATTTAACGTTCCAAAAAGGACACCTGGAGCCAGTCCTAATGAGCTGCTGGGTCGGTTCATTTCATCCTGGGCTGCAGGGCGCAGGTCGACGTGCTACAGAAAATGAACCGCAGATGCTGGAACCGTACGGTAGGATGTTATGAGAAGAGTCGGTATCTCCTAACCTCCACCGATTCTGTCTATTCTGAACTGACAGCATCTGCTTTTTTTTTTAACCTGATGACTCTCTCTGACATCTGAAATCCATTTCAGTTTCTTGTATGGCAGGTCTGAAATACTAAAATACTATAGATTTATTACTCCCTAGAGCAGTCTTAACCAGTGATTGATGGAGTTGGTATATGACATCTGCCCAGAAAGTATCCAGCCATGCACTATGAAAAACAGAGGCATTTATTGAAGAAGACACAAGAAACACTGTACATAGGACAATGATGCCTCAGTCCTCTTCAAAGTAGGCACCCTGGGACCTCACACAGTTCTCCCAGTCTCCATCAGCTGCCCTATGTATTTTCCTGAATCTCATCAATGGTCTGAAATCTCTTCCCTTTCAAAGATGATTTTAGTTTTGGGAAAAGCCAGAAGTCACAGGGCACCTTTGGGTTGCAGAGGGGCTGAGTCACCTGGGTGATTTGATGTTTCGCAAAAAACTCTGCGCAAGACATGATGCATGAGCAGGTGCATTGTTGTGATGAAGCTGCCATCATCAATTGCCCATAGCTGTAGCCTTCTGAATCATCCAAATAGTCTCCATAGAAGAATGTTCAAGCTTAACACAAAATTTGATGCAGATTTGTTGCCCTACTTGCTCAGTCATTTGAATGCTATGGCCACACAGTGCACATGCTCACTGAACAGTGTCTACCACCCCCACTGACTAGTACAGTGAAGCCGTCATTGTTCACCCATGCGCATTCCAGTCCGCTCTTCTTAGCTGCCAGGTTACATCGATGTTTCACAAACCATTCTTATTATATTAACAACTGTTGGACTTTTTCCAGACAGACCTCATAACACTCCACCTACCTCGCTCCTTCCCCAGTTATCCACAGTGGTAACTTGCTTGATAACAAACCCTTTTTTTGCTAACTTCCCTCCCCTCTCTCACTTCTCAGTCCCCTCCTGGTATTTCCTGGGATAACCTCCAAAACAAAATACCTGCACTCAAATCTAAGAGTCAGCTCCTAGGGGAACTCCAAGACCGTCTTTTCATCTCAACCACGCTCATACTTCAGACGACACACAACGTGTGGGGCGCACACAAACTACAATGACTGTCGATGACTTCCCCAGGCATCAGTGATTCCCCAGTGCTCTGCGGGCACGAAGAGCTGCGTCTTTGTAATCACCACGGTTCCACTCAACAAAGACCTAAGCCTACTGACAGGCCTGATTATGCGCCCTTGTCTTCCTGATGTAGCCTTGACAATCCACACTGACACACATGTAAGCAGGCTCTCTGCTTCCTTCCACTTGGACTCCTGGCACTTTGCCTTTTCTTGGCCTCACAGTCTAGAGATAGCCAGACCTCCTATCACTCCCTTCACAGACCAACTCTGATTTTAAAGCCTGCCATTTCCTTCCTCGTAATCACTCTCATATCCACCCTTTTCCCCATTTTCACTGCCAAAAATTTTTGTCCACATGAATGCACACATAAAAATCTGTGACGCTGTGATCTCAGGACTCTGTGCCCCCTTCTTCCTGCCATTCATCCTGTGAACACCCAGCGAAACCCACTAGGTTATTTATTCAAACATTTCGACCTTTGGTGGGTCCTAACGACCCTATTCAGGAGCCTTGTTCCACCCAATTAAAAAAATCAGACCACAGAGTGAAATATTCCAGACTGAGAAAGACACATGTGAGTGAATTCAATCTAATAATATAATACTTGTAATATAATATTTGTATTTTGAATCTAATAATACAAAAAAAAAAAGACAATCCCTGACTGGTGTCACTCAGTGGGTTGGGTATCCTCTGGCAAACTGAAAGGTCACTGGTTCAATTCCCGGTCAGGGCACATGCCTGGGTTGCAGGCCAGGTCCCTGGCTGGGAGCGTGTGACAGGCAACCAATTAATGTTTCTCTCACACATAGATGTTTCTCTCCCCCTTTCTCCCTCCCTTCCCCTCTCTCTAAAAATAAATGAATAACATCTTTTTGTTTTAAAAGTCAAACTTGTTACAGAAGCAGAGTAGCACGGTGACCGCCAGGGGCTAAGGCGCGGGGGAAACTGAGAGATGTCGGTCAGAGGGCACAAACCTCTGGTCACAACATGGGAACTGAGTGCGCAGCACGGCAACTACAGCTGATAACACCATACTGCACAACTGAAATCCGCTAAGATCTTAAACATCCGCACCCCCCCACACACACGGCACTACGTGAGGGGATGAACGTGTGAAGAAACAAAACTATGGCCATGGTAAAATGACCCGTGGCTGGGAGATCTGGGGGGGAGGGATGCGGGACGAGCAGGTCAAGCACAGGTTTTTAGGGTGGGGCATCTTCCCGCGTGCTGCTGCAGTGGTGTGTGCGTGTGACGCTACGCATCAGGCAAACAGACGTTCACAACACAGAGTGAGCCTTAATGGATGTACATTTTGATTAAATCCTTTAGGATGGGGTGTCAAACTCATTTTCACCGGGGCCACATCGCCTCGCAGGTACCTTCAAAGGGCAGAATGTAATTTGGGGACTGTATAAATGTGACTCCTCCTTCACTAAGGGCAAGGAGCTCGGTGCTGCCGCCGGGCAGAAACAAGGTACCGGGCCGGATAAACCAAGGTGGAAGGCCGGATTCAGCCTGCGGGCCTGGTGTGTGCCTCCCGTGCTCTAGGACATCAGCGGATCCCAGGGTGAGATGCAGAACATGACAAAAGGATCCAACTGCCTTACAAATGCATGGAACCACCTCACTGCAGCAGGGCACAGAGGTAAAGGAAGTGGCCTAAGTAACCCTGGAAATGAACGGTGTTTGTAAGACTAAAGCAAAACAAAATATGCCTAAGTGCTGCACGCTAGTTCCCACGGGTTAGAGAAGTTCCCAATTCCAACACTGCTACGCATGACTCCTGGAATCAAACAGTTACAGAAAGGGGTGGCCTTTAGTAGAGTGTGAGGTTACAGACAAGCAAGGTGAGAAGCCAGAAGGATCCACGTGGATCCAGCTGCAGACAGCAGCATGAGATCATGTTTCACGTAATGCAGACCCAGAGAGTTACGTACGGAAGTGATTCTAGAGAGGTGTACACGCATGGGTCCGTATACAACTAAGCCCTCGTTCTGTCTACCGGGAGGGCATAGAAACAACAACATCCCAACAGCAATGAGCACACCTAGTGCCCAAATATTGGCTCTCAATACCACTCTCCGATAAAAGGAACCAGGAGAAGTGGCCGAGGCAGGAGATCCACAAGATGAGACTGGAGCATCACGCGGTGTGGACAGTAAAGAAGTTCCTGGAGAAAAAACCTCGCGATGGAGGTAGGCCAAAGGGACGCAGACACCAACTGAAAGAGCTTCCAACGGACAAAGTTGGCACAATTTCAGCAACAAAATAAACACAGCAGTATTACACACCCATCGGTAAATGCTGATACAAATGAGTGAATAAATTAATAAACGAAGGAGAGCAAACATCCTGTGAAGAACTGCAAATACTCGATGCCAATACTCAGCCCTGAGAAGAGTAAACATACGCCCACCCCCCAAGTGTGGGCTGCACACAGGGCCTTCCTCACAAGACAACGGCCGGAAGACGGGGAGCGGGAAGTAACGTGACAGTGGAGACCCCTGCCAAGCCCTACCTCAGCCGGGGCAAGTTCAACATCAGCAGTGAGAATCATGCTGACCGTGCGCGGGTGTATCCTTGACACGGTGTGATGAAAACAGCATTACACCTCCATGATCTTCCTCCCCAAACCCACAAGCCCAGCTGGATCGTGAGGAGAACATCGGGCAAGCCTCACCTGAGGGATACTCTACAAAGACCTCACCAGGACTCGTCAAATTCACCAAAAACCTGATCAGCAAAGTCTGAGAAACCGACAAAGCCAGGAGACACCTGAGGGGCACGACGATCGCGTGCACTGCGGAGTCCTGGCTGGGACTGTGGGGCAGATAACGGCCACTGCATGAGCTCCAAGAAATCCAAATACAGTACGGATTTTACTTAGTAATGATGTATCCTCACTGGCTCATTAATTGTAAGAAATGTAAGAGGTTAATGACAGAATAGAGTATAGGATACAATTATTTTTCTTTTTTTTTAATAAAGCTAAAACTGTTCTAAATATTCAAATTTTTTTTTTCAAAAGACAGTACAAACATACTCATTTCTCTTTATTCTCTGAACTGATTTAAAAAGCAACTGCACCCTTTTCTGGTTTTTGCAGCATAAGGAGTCACGAGCAGCAAAGTCTCCCGCGACGCCCTCCACGAGGCGAGGCAGGAATCCTGCACAGGAACCAGCGCATGTGCCAGAAGTTTCTGGAGATGGTGGGGCTGCAGATCAGCTTGAAGAACTGCAACCCCCAGAAGGACAAACGCTTCTCAGGCACCGTCAAGCTTAAGTCCACTTCCCATCCCAAGGTCTCCGTGTGTATTCAGGGGGACCAGCAGCACTGCGATGAGGCCAAGGCTGTGGATGGCCCCCACGTGGACATCGAGGCGCTGAAGAAACTCAATGAGAATAAGAGGCTGGCCAAGAAGTATGAAACCTTTTTGGCTTCGGAGTCTCTGATCAAGCAGATCCCAGGAATCCTGGGCCCAGGCCTGAGTAAGCTGGCCGGTTCCCTTCCTTGGTGACCCACAATGAGAACGCGGTGGCCAAGGCTGAAGTCAAATCCACAACTAATTCCAGATGCAGAAGGTGCTGTGTTGGCCACATGCGGATGACTGATGACGAGCTCATGCATGACATCCACTTGGCTGTCAGTGTCCTGGTGTCACATCCACTCATCCACTTGGCTGTCAGTGTCCTGGTGTCACATCCACTTGGCTGTCAGTGTCCTGGTGTCCCTGCTCAGAGAGAACTGGCAGAATGTCCGGGCTTTGTCCATCAGGGAGCGCCACGGGCAAGCCCCAGCACCCATACTAGGGTTCAGCTTAACAAACCACCCTGCTACCAAAAAATAAAAAATAAAAATAAATAGAAAGCAACTGCATAAAACTATACCTATCAAATTGTACTACTGGGCCTGTCACATAAGGATTTGCCAGGAAGACACACCAACCCTAAATGCCTACATACCGCACCACAGCACTTCACGACACACTCCGCGGAACACCAACAGAACCGAGTGGAGACACATCCACTTACACTCGGAGACCTCCACACTCTGCCATGAGCAACACAAGAAGCACGAGGAAGGACTGAACACCACCATCAGCCCACTAGATCTGACTGACATCTATGTCCCCCAATCACGAAAAATGCAAACTCTTCACAGGTGCACATGGAACGTGCATTGCCAAATGCAGAAAAGGGACTGCAGAGGCGAACCACCCCTATTAGCTGTGTTTTATTTACTAGGCTGGTTCTGGGTACACTATAATATTCTTTATGCTATTATATGTCCTATTTCACAGTGAAATTTTAAGTCCTTTCCTTTGAATATATTCTCTGGTAAACCTTTTCTTTAGTGGTTTGGAAGGGGAGAAGGCAGGTCTCCACATATTTTATTAATAAAATGGGAGTATGCCAGATACCACAAGCTCTGTACTTTTATGCAGATAAACAGAAACTCTCACAAACTCCAAGATTTGGTACAATATTTACTACTTCAAATCTTCAGCAGTATCTTCTATGAGCATCCCAACAATATCTGCTAACGAAGGATGCATCTCACCAAACTAAAATTATTGCTTTGTCTACATGTTATTTCAGCCACAACTACCAAAACAGAAGAACAGAGGTTTGTGGCTTTTCATGTTTTACTCCTGAAGCAAGAAATCTCCACGAAACTTCTAAACATGTATCATTAAGCTAAAATTTTAAAGTACTAGATTAATTAACACATGACTGCAACCGTCCATGAAAAGTTCAATAACTTCTCCTGCATACTCTGAATGCTTAGTTTTAAAATATCTCAGCTGATAACATTAGCCTCGTGCTACCATTAGTGACTATCTTAGGCACAATATACTCAATGTATATATAAATAAATCCATGTACCAAGTAGCATTTTTAACAATTTAAAGAGGTTTTTTTTTACTGACTCCCCTTCAATCCGCTTAGATTAGTCTTGCTTTTGTGCTTCGCCGTGACTGACAACAAGCCCATAATGCAAACGGGAGCCTCAGCTCCGCTCTTCCCTCGCAGCGCGTGTCCTGGCAGCAGGACTTCAGTCTTCCGCTGCATCTGCAACGTCGACCTGCAGTTTCTTTGTAGGGATCTTTCTAAGCCCTTTGTCTGTGGAGCAAGCTTCATTTCATTCCAATCAGACACCAGAATCTGAAAGACCACTCAACGTGCACGAGCAGAACGTAAGCAAATAATAAGGAGGCTCACACACCGGCCCCTCCAGACCGAGGCGCCCCACGCCCCTCTGCTCAGCCCAGCTCGCTCACCAGACCTGGGGTGCATCATCAGCCCTATGGACGGGTGTGAAGTGTCAGCCTACGGATTAACTGTGGATTAAATAGTACTAAAAGTTAATTGCCCATATTTTCTTGTTATCCCTACCTAGAGAATCATTTGTGCATACCTCTCATTTTGAAACCACTGACCTTAAAAAATTTTTTTAAGTAAAAATAAATTAAAAAAAAAAGATTGAGAAGACAGGAAGGACTGTGCCTAGCTTGAGGAGCAAATGAAGAATGTGGATGGTAAAATTAGATGAGTAAATTTAGCACCTCTGTGGTTGCTTAGCTTGGCCTAAGGTTACAAAGCTAGTCATTTGTGGATTTAGGCCACCGATTTGACTGAAAGTCCATTCTTTCCACTGTGTCACATCGCCCCCACCAGGACAAACGCCAGGATTCCAGGAGAGGGGAAAGAATACAGGTCCCCAAATCTTGGTGCAGGATCAGAGCCTAATTCATAGTTAAACGGGGCCTGGAGGCTAGAGCTACAAACCGCCAGGCCCCCTTGGTGCTGCCTAGGGAGCACGGTGTTCCAGAGTTACGCCAAGTCTGCGGGCAGGAGGGCAGTAACCCCCACAGTGAAAACCGAAGGGAAGAGGAGTGGAGTCGCTGCTGCTGAACTCTGGGGCCTGCCGGGGACCGCATCTCTGTGACAACAAACACGGCTGGGAGGCTGTGGCTGAGGCCATTTTTGCCGGCTATTTAAACAGGGTCTTCTCCTATGTGCCCTGGGAGCACACAGCTCTTCTTCACATTGAAGGTATGTGTGCTCCAGATGACCCTGAACTCCACCCAGGCCAGAGACGTGCTTCTGTGTACAAAAGCAAAGAACACCACAGTGACTCCTGGTGGCAAACCGAACAAAACCTGAGAGCTCTGGGGAAAAGGAACTTGTGCTCATGGAAACAGTGGATGGCTCGTGCCAAATTCTGAAGGAAGCTTCCTGCTAAAGCTGTTGGACACAGAATCCGTGCAGTGCTGTACCCCTCAAGGATTTAAACTTACTGAAAACTAAATAAATAAAATGTATTTGTTAAAAAAAAAAACCCTAAAGGAAAGACAGCAGGCTCCAGCCCCCATGAGGTAGCTCAGTTGGTTAGAGCGCTGTCCCCATACACCAAGGTTGCTGCTGGTTCAATCCCCGGTCAGGGCATGTGCAGGAATCAACCACTGACCGCACACATAAGAACAAAAACTCATGTTTCTCTGTCTCATGCCAAAATCAATAAATCTTTTTAAAAATTTTACAAACACAGAGAAAGAGAGAGAACAGGCTCTAGAAACGTTTCCAGAAGGTCTCTGTACACACCCAAGTGTTAAATACCCTTCGTTCCCTTGAATCTTTTTGTTAATGTCTTCGCCCTTCTGTCTCTCGGTTACCATGACGCACCCAGATATCACAACTTCGTGCGCAAGTCCACAGTCTCCCAGCAAGGCTCCGTCGGCTCTTCTCTGGACAACCACGCGACTGAGAAGTCAGAGACGACTGAGACTGTCATTACCGAGTACCTAGCTGTCACTAGTCACACTTCCCTGCAAGAGAACCAACTTCCTGGCCTACTGCAGGAAAGTTCCCCACTGTCCTTCCTCAAATACTTCTTTTAGACTTTAAAAAAATGCCAGGGAAAGTAAATGTTTATAAAACCCGAAGGATTTTCTATTTTACAAATCTGAAAACGTTTTCTAGGTTCCAATAAAAAAACACTCAAATACTGCACTCTACTGCACAGAGCTCTGAATAAAACAAACAAACAAAAACCTCATAGGGCTGTGGCAACAATTAAATAAATTATGCAAAGCATTTAGCACCGACGCCTGGCACAGAAAGAGAGCCTAATAAATGCTACTCCCACTATAATTATTGGTGCTACCATGCAACTCCCCTCTCCGAGGGTGCCTAGACCAGAATTCTATAATCAAGGGGTCCTTTGTCTTAATTTACAGTTCTTCTGACTCATCTAAAAGCATAAGAATATAGACTTGGAAGAAGAATAAATACTTTGTTATCAACCATTTGCATCATCTGAAATCTAGAATAGAGAAAAGGTTTTTCACAAAAGTAAAAGGAAGCAAAGCGATAGGAAAAAAACACGGCCAATGAATCATTGTTAAAATATAAGAAAATAAGGGGACAGTTAAGTCACAAAAAGGAGAAACAGGTGCCTCTAGTCCACTAAAGACAAACCTCACCATTTTTCCTAAAACCTAAGATGTACTGCGCTGACAGCGTGGCTCAGTGGGTTGGGTGTCATCCTGTAAACTGAAAGGTCGCCAGTTCGATTCCCCATCAGGGCAAATGCCTGGGCTGTGGTTTGGTCCCCAGTGAGGATTCACATCAGTGTTTCTCTCCCTCTCTTTCTCCCTTCCCTTCTCTCTAAAAATAAATAAATAAAATCTTAAAAAAAAAAACTTACTATGGACTGCCTAGGTCATAAAGGAATCTTTAGTTCTAAGCAAAGATACTACTACTCATCTAATAAGGAAATATTAAAAGCGTTTAAACAATAAAGAAACAGGTGTACTTCAAATGACACGCAAAGCTCTAGTTTTCATAGTCACAGTTCAGAAAAAGGATCCTTGTTATTTCTATAATTAAGCTTGTCCCTATAGAGAACTTTTTTAGAAAGATACATAAGAATGACTTCTTCAAACGATTTTGGAATTCATGAGAAAAGTAAGAGCCATTAAATGTGTTCCGACCTAAATCATTTGTGCTTCTTTCTGACCAGAACCACGACGCGCAGGCTTCACACGAGAATCCCAGCTGTCAACAACAATTCTTTCCCGTGTCTCATAAGGTTAACTTCAGTTAACGCAATGGTAGGAACGATTACGAGTGACAAAGACCACAGGCTCAGCAGTGAAGACAGAATGTGAGGACTCAGAAACAACCTACCCAGGACCCCACAGTGTGCACACCCCAGTAAGTAAACGTGCCGTCCCAGCAAACACCTGTGCCTCGCGCAGTAAGGGAATGGCCACAGAAACCAAGAACCCCAGGCTCCTGGCCCATTATACCACCTTTCTACATGTTAACACGAAGATCATTTGCTGTTTCTATGATCTGTGGGGAAGAATTCATGAGCAAGAAATTAAAACCACAAATTTAAAACTTGGGTGTATCAAAAGATCGTATTTTTTAAATGTTTTAAAAGACAAGTCACAAACTTGAAGAAGACATCTGAAGCCATCCAAGTGAAATGTCAGCATCCAAAATATAATGCAAATTATAAGCCAATATGAAAAAAAGAAAACCAACACAACAGAAAAACAGGTCAATGATGGAAACAGGCAAACCACAGAAGAGGAAACCTAAAGAGCCAATAAAAACACAGAGCAATGTCTAAACTCACTAGTAATCAGAAAAACGTATATTAAAATCCAAAATAAGCCCTGGCTGGTGTGGCTCAGTTGGTTAGAGCATCGTCCCACAGACCGAAAGGTTGCCGGTTCGATCCTCAAGCAGGGCACATGCCTGGGTTGTGGGATCGATCCCCAGTCAGGGTGCATACTGGAGGCAACCGTCAATGTTTCTCTCTCACATCAATGTTTATCCCTCCCTTCCTCTCTCCCTAGAAGCCATGGAAAAAATGTTGAGCGAGGTTTTAAAAAAAACAGTAATACGATTACATTGTACATCAAGCAGATTTGCAAAAATGACAAAGCCTAATACCGCTAATGGTTGACAAGGCAGGGAAGCTGCAGAAGGCACTGTTGCTGGCGTGGATGCTACGTGGGAACACCACCTCAGGGGTGAGTGTGGTGAAATCCACTGCAGGGGGCGTGCACGGCACACAGGCCGGCGGTTTCTCCCAAGTGCGCGCTCTAAAGGCATGCATGGGTGCACGAGGAGATGTGACAAGAACACTCACAGCAGCATAATCTGTAATAGCAAAAAAAAAAAAAAAAAATCAGAACAAACTAATTGCCAATCCTCAGGAAAAGATAAAAGTAAATTGTGATGTAGTCAAACAACAGAATCCTACTCGCCAAGAAAATATATACGCTAGAGCTCCATATATCCATATAAATGAGTCTCATCACAGTATTGAGAGATAAAAAGTTACAAAAATATGTAATAAGTGTTAATATAAAGGTTTTTAAAACATAAAACTATTATACATTTTAGGGTTATTTAAATAATAATAAATATGAAAATCTGTACAGGAATGAAAAGCCTCAAATCCAGAATAGTGGTTCCCTTGGAAGGAGAGGAAAATGCAACTGGGAAAGAGGCACGTGGGGTTCAACATTAAAAGGAGCCTAGTGGCCCTGGCTGGTGCAGCTCTGTGGGTTGAGCGCCGGCCTGCAAACCAAAGTGTCCCAGGTTCAATTCCCAGTCAGAGCACATGCCTGGGTTGAGGGCCAGGCCCCCAGTTTGGGGCATAGGAGAGGCAACCACACACTGATGTTTCTCTCTCCCTCTTTCTCCGTCCCTTCTCCTCCCTCTAAAAAACTAAAATAAATAAGTAAATAATAAATAAAAGGAGACTAGTTTCTTAAGTAGTATGTATTCAGGTCTTCACTATTTATATTTTCTATACCTCTTTGAGGACTAACATTGCATAATGTTGAAAGAGTTTAAAAAAAAAATCCAAGATTCAACCAAAATAGTTTTACTCCAGAGCCCACAGGCTTAACCGTGACACAATTCTGTTCTTGTCTGTGCAGTGAGGAAAGGTTCAGTCACTCCGACCGGTGGAAAGCAGTGAAGGACCTGGCTGAGGAAAGAGTCTCCACGAGAAACAACAGTGAGGACACAGAGTGGTCCTGTGACCACGCTCGGGACTCACGCAAAAAAGCCAAAGCTGCACTCGGAACGTGACCCAGTCTGGCGGAGACACAGCAGCAGCAAGAACACGGGCTTTGAAGTCCACCCTGGGTTCAAACGTCACCCCTGTCACCGATTAGCTGTGTGGCCCCCAACACGTTGAGACTCTTCTGGGCTCAACTTCCTCACCCATACACTGCAGGCAGCACGTCTCGCCGCCAAACATGTGAAGATTAAACAGTAGCCATTATTCATGCAAACTCCTTCGCACACAGTAGCCTCCTAATAGGTAGCAGTTGTTATCACTTACAGAAGAAGGTCTCTCTCCAGGGAGAGAAGACAGAGCGGGAAAGACCAGCAGGAAAGACCAGAGTTAAAAGGGGAAAGTCAGGAGTCTAGGAAAAGGAGCCAAGAAAACGCTAAAATGGTTAGGAGTTGAAAAAGTCTTTATAGAATCCTTCAAAGTTACCAAATTAAAAAATATCTACTTTAGGTGAGTACTATTTCATTATAGTGAGGCTTAGGTATAAGAATATGTAGTCCAATCCTGACTATTTCCGCATTTCAGTCCTGTTTTAGCTTATATATAATGTTAATATGCAAAAATTCCAAATAAAAATGTGCTTTCTTTAAAGGTTTATTTTTTTGTTAAAAAGGCATTACCAAGTAAGTCATATAAATACGTTTCTCTTGGTTATCTATAACTCAGAAAGGTCTCTCCTACTCTTACCATATTGAAGAGAAAACAATGATCATTTCAACAAATGCCCCCCAAAAGTCCTTGATAAAGTCCAACACCCAATAAAAACACAACCCAAGAACAGAAGAAAATTTCCTTAAGTTGACACAGACATCTACCAGAAACCTCCAGAAAGTACGATATCTAACAGAGAAACACGGGAAGCATTCCCATTCAGGAAAAAGATAAGTGCCAGCTACAATCACCGCCGTTCAGCTTTGGTACCGAAGGGCTGAGGAACTTACTGCAGTGCACAGAAAACAGAGTAAGTGAGATCAAGTTCAGAGAGAAGCCTGGCCAGTGAAGTCTTCCAGTCAAAGCAATGCAGCAAGCAGACACCTGGATGCATCCCCTCTGCTCCAAATACACAGCAATAAATAACGTGTTTTTAGAATATATTTGAAATGACTTAGAAAGGTTCAACGAGAAAAACCTCCACCTGGCTCAGAAACAGAGGAGACACACAAAACTGCGGACAGGACTGAAGCCACAGGATCGCCGGGCGCTGAGTGCAGAAGCAGGTGCACGTTCTGCAGGGAGTGGCGGCGCTCACACGAAGCAGAGGACCTGGGCGGACAGGGGCCATCGGCGCCAGACTCACAGTCTGAAGCCAAGGATGAGGCTGGAATTAAAGGGAAGCTAAAAAATTTCTGCTGCCAGTCTCTGCCTAGAACCAGTTTATGCAATGCCCTGGGCTTAACAAGTGGGAAGATAACAACACAGACTCGTGACCAGGAACTGAACCAAGAACTCACATACTCTGTGAGTGGATGTAAAATAGCCCCAATTACCTTAAAGAGCAGGACCCCTGACCCACAGTTGTCGTATCTGATTTTTCACTGGGTCAGTGGAGGCGCCACACAGAGAAGGGTGAGCGCAGAGATAAGAAAAACAAAATCAAAAGCACTGACACTCAAGTCTGTAAGTCAACACTTCAAAACACACCAAGGAATATAATGCTAAGTAAGATGGCCAACAAAGGCAACAACGGGAAGATGAATTCCAGACGAAGTTTACCTTTACAGAACAGTCTGACAAACACTTATTTTTAAGTATATTTAGAGTGTTAGAACAGAAACTTTTTAAATTTTTAGACATGCAAAACTGTACATCCACTTTGGAAGACAGGCAGTTTCCTACAAAGCAAAACTCACTCTAACCATACGGTCCAGCGATCGTGCTCCTAGGTATTTATTTTAAAAAGCTGAAAACTTATGTCCACACAAAAACCTGCACATGAATATTAAAAGAGCCTCTTTTCAAAAACTGTAAATAACCAAAATGTATTACAATAAGGGTACGGATAATCAAACCGTGCTACTTTCATATAACGGAATATTTTGGGGTGATGAAAACAAATGAGCTACCAAGCCAGGAAAAGACACCGAGGAACCTTAAATACACAAGGCTGATAAGTAAAAGAGACCAGTCTTAAAGGTTATAATGCTGCATGACCCCCAACTCTATGAAATTCTGGATAAGGCAAAGCTATAGACACAGTAAAATGACTGGTGGTTGCCAGGAGCTCAGGAAGAGGAAGGGAAAAACCGAACGGGTGGAAGAGAGAGGATTTTTAGGGCAATGAAGTTATTCTGTATAATTCTGCAATGACCTTACATGAAATGCCATGTGGCATGACATACATTTGTGAAACCCCACAGATCTATGTAACACCAAGAGTGAAGCCTAATATAAACTATGAACTTAAGTTAATAACAATGTATCATTAAACTTCCGGTCAAGATGGAGACGTAGGTAGACACGCTTGGCCTCCTCCTGCAACCACAGAAAGAATGACAACCAGATCTCAATGCTAATGACATCCAGAACCATCAGGAAGTTGAGCTGTATGAAAGTCTGACAAGTAAGGATTTAAAGACACATGCATCTAGATGGGCAGGAGGGGCAGGGTCCTGGAGACGGGCAGCAGGGACAGCTGCGGAGGAAGGGCTGGGAGGGATACCTTGGAAGCAAGTGATCCCAGGCCCAGGTCAGACCACAAAGCCCAGGGTTGCACAGCCCAGGGTTCCAGCACTGGGAAGACAGATCCCCATTACCTCTGGCTGTAAAAACCAGAGGGGGTTGGGATGGTGGAAGAAACAGCCCGATTTTTGCCACCAAAAGGGCCAGCACAGTCTCCAAAGGTAGACAAACCCACTCACTCCAGGCAGCAACTGGAAGGGCACCAGTCACAAACAGGAAGGGGGTGAAGTGACTGGAAATGGATGAGTGCCAGGCAAAGTGCCAGAAGCCAGGCAGTGGCACTGTCCCCTCTCAGAGCCCTCCCCTCACACACAGCCACAAAGTGGTGAAGTGGGTTGCCCCACCCTGGTGACTGCCTAAGGCTCTGCCTGCCTTACACCATTCACAGGTGCCTTTTCTACATACCCCATGCTACTAAAACAGGGAGTAAAAGCAGCTCTACCTAATACAGGGAAACAAATACAGGGAGGCTGCTAAATTGAAGAGACAAAGAAACATGGCCCAAATGAAATAACAGAACAAAACCCCCTAAAAGAACTAAGTGAAATAGAGATAGCCAATCTATTAGATACAAACTTCAAAACACTGGTTAGCAAGATGCTTAATGAAAAACTCCTTGAGTACGGCGAAAAAATAAAGGAAGACATGAAGGTCACACTAAATGAAATAAAGAGTAATCCACAGGAAACCAGCATAGAAGGGAAGGAAGCTGGGATTCAAACCAATGATATGGAACATATGGAGAGATAAGCATTCAACTAGAACAGAAAGAAGAAACAAGAATTCAAAAAAAAAAAAATGAGGCTAGGCTGAGGAACCTCTGGGGCATCTCCAAATAAGCCAACATCCAAATGATAGGAATGCCAGAAGGAAAAAAGGAAGATCAAGAAACTGAAAACTTACTTGAAAAAATAGTGAAAGAAAACTTCCTTAATTTGGCAAAGGAAACAGACATACAAGTCCAGGAAGCACAGAGAGTCCCAAACAAGTGGGACCCAAAGAGGATCACACCAAGACACATCATAATTAAAATGCCAAAGGTTAAAGATAAAAAGAGAATCTTAAAAGCAGATGGTTACCTACAAAGGAGTTCCCATAAGACTGTCAGCTGATTTCTCAAAAGACACTTTGCAGGCTAGACGGGACTGGGAAGAAGTCTTCAAAGTGATGAAAAGCAAGGACCTACCACTTAGATTATCCAACAAAGCTATCATTTAGAATGGAAGGACAGATAAAGTGCTTCCCAGACAAGGAAAGCTAAAGAAGTTCTTCATCACCAAGGCATCATCACATGAAATGTTAAAGGGACTTAATGAAGAAAAAGATTAAAACCATGAACATTAAAAAGGGAACAAATTCACAACTATCAACAACTAAATCTTTAAAAAAAAAAAAACCCTACACAAACAACCAGAACAGGAACAGAATCATAGATACGAAGATCATTTGGAGGGGTTATCAGCTGGGAGGGGGGGCCAAGGGGAGAATGGGGAAATAATACAGGAATTAAGAAGCATAATTGGTAGGAAGAAAATTGACAGGGGGAAATTAAGAATAGCATATGAAATGGAGAAGCCAAAGAACTTACATGTGGACCCATGGACATGAACTAAAGGGGTGAGATTGCTAGAGGGAAGGAGGGTACCAGGTGGAGGGGGGCAAAGGAAGAAAAAATTAGAACAATTGTAATAGCATAATCCATAACATATACTTAAAAAAAATAATGTATCATCAGTTGTAACAAATGTACCACACTAATGCAAGATAGTAGTAACAGGAAATTGCACATGGGGAAGAACAGGTACATAGGAACTCTCTGTATGATCCACCCATTTCGGTCATATTGCTACATAGATAACTTTTTAAATTATCATGGACAGTTCCACTTGCAGGTATATACACAAGAGGATTGAAAGCAGGGACTTAAAAATGTATCTGCACACCCAGGCTTACAACAGCAATGGCTCACAACATCCAAAAGCTGGGAACAACTAAAATGTCCACAGACAGATGAATGAACAAACAAACGTGATACATACATATAATGAAATAGTATTCAGCCTTGAAAAAGGAAAACTCCTGACATATGCAACAATGTAAACAGTGAGGACATTATGCTAAGTTAAATATGCCACACACAAAAGGACAAATAGTGTATGTTTCCACTTATACGAAGTACCAGAGCCATCAGATTCACAGAGATGGAAAGCAGAATGGTGGTTGCCAGTGCTGAACAGAGGAGAGAAGTGGGGGTTACTGTTTAATGGAAAGATGAAAAAGTTCTTGCCCTGGCCTGGTGGCTCAGTTGGTTGGAGTGTTGTCTCGTACACTAAAAGGTTGTGGGTTTGATCCCCGTCAAGGCACATGCTTGGGTCACAGGTTTGGTCCCCAGTCCCGCAGGTTTGGGGCACGTAACAGAGGCAACCAATTGGTGTTTTTCTCTCACACTGATGTTTCCTTCCCTGTCTTTCTCCTTCCCTTCCCCTCTCTCTAAGAATAAACAAATAAAATATTTTTAAAATTATGACAAAAAGTGCTGATAGACTGGTTATGCCAATTGAAAAACACTTTATCTCTCTTCCTAGTACCATATAAAAATTTCACACTGAAAGCAAAGTTTATTTTTTTAATTTTAGAAGGAAATACAGAAATATGTAATTCATACTCTGAGGTGAAGAAATTTACTTAACCAGACACACAAATTTTTTTTTAATTTAATGGAATTTTTTCATAAACATAACATGAAAATTTAAAGCTTGTATACAAGCAAAGACACTGTGAACGAGGGGGAGAGGCAAGCCTCAGACTGGCAAGGTGCCTTCACAGCACATACATCCATCAAAAAAATTAGTATCCAAAATAACCTAACCGTCGCTCACTGAGTGAAGGCGACATAAACCATAAACGGTCATTTCAGTCTACAACTGAACACTATTCAGCAATTTTTTAAAAAATGAATCAGATCCACAAGTAGCAACATGGTTCAATCTGCAGCAACTAAAATTTTTAATGTGCACCCCTTTGACCCGGCAAGCCTGCCTCTCGCTCACTGCAGCACTGTCGGAAACCACAACACAATGCACGCTTCATGAGAGTGTGCAGCAGTCAGGAAAGACCAGGGAGATCCCTGCGTCTCACCAGGAAAGACCTCAGATACTCTGTGAGAAAACAAGCTGCAGAACAGTGTGTACAGCATCCCATCACAAACGTGAGGAGTATGGGGCAAGTCTGCTTTTTTCTGTATCACCTGTATATAGATGAAAACGCACAGAGACGGGTTGGGAAGAATCACAACAAACCGTTAACTAGAGTTTCAGGGAAGGGAGTGCACCAGGGAGGGTTTTACCCCTCCATCCTGTCCTCCTGAGTACTTTATAAGAGCACCCATTCGTGAGCCAACTGCAGACTGCAGCACCCTGCCCCACGGACTGAGCCCACACAACCCCAGGAGCTGCCCTTCACAGGGACTCTCCTGCGGACAGCACCCCTAAAGCCAGGCAGTATGCATCTCGTACAACTAGACACCACATCCCTGATGCTTGTGTAATTAGAAATCAATTAAAGAAGGGGGAGGGGCCTGCGAACCAGAGAGAGTGAGGCAACCTTCTGGGGCGATGTAGGTTTCTATATCCTGACTGGAATGGTGGATATGAAGTATACACATTTTCAAAACTCATCCTACTGTACATGGGCATCTATGCCCTTTATATGTACACTATCCATGAATAAAGTTGATTTTAAAGTAATTGTAAATTAAATACATAAATAAAATACAGCATCATTGGAAGAACCTGGAAGAAGGTACCCAAATTACAAGGCCCCAGACACGAACCAGTAGACGCCTGCTGGATGCACTCTGAAGTACACAGTATGAAAACTACAAAGAAATTAACTTCACCCTGGCTGGCATAGCTCAGTGGATTGAGCACAGGCTGCAAACCAAAGGGTCGCAGGTTCGATTCCCAGTCAGAGCACATGCCTGGGTTGCAGGCCAGGTCCCCAGTGGGGGCCATGCAAGAGGCAACCACACGCTGATGTTTCTATCTCTTTCTCCCTCTCTTCCCATCTCTAAAAATAAATAAATAAAATCTTTTAAAAAAAAGGAAAGAAAGAAATTAACTTCATTGTACAAGACTGATCACACAATGCCAAATTTGGATTAATGTGACCTGATTTTTTTAAATGAGGAAACAAAGGTCCTTAGAGGTTTCTAGTAAGGATTAAAATAAGGGGTAACTCAGCATTCTACTGATTGTAAGTCTGATTTTCTAAGTAGAAACTTTGTCTCTCGCAGAGTGGACTCTTGAAAACCTCGTCAGCGCTGCTCTGACTACGCCACCCCCTTCCAAGGTAGCTCCACTTATGTATGATAAAAATCCTCACAGAACTCATAAAAGGTCAAGTTTTCATTTGGCAGACAAAGTAACCAAACAGGCACTGCAGCCCCAGGAGCGGAAACAGCAGACTGGAGCCGGGGAGTCCAGAAACCCAACCAAGGCAGGGAACAGGCAGAATTCCAGCCCCTACAGAGGAGAAGAGATACATTCATTCTCCTACTACAGACCGACAATCCAAGAACCAGGATAAAAGTTTAAAACAAAAAGTGTTCCCTAGACAAAAGTACTCTTCTTCAAGTGACAGAAAAGAGTCAGAAAAGGGATGATTTGAAGCAATGGGCCAAGGACTAAGTTCCTGACGGGCCAACCTACAATTAGCCATGGTTTTAAATGCCCAGGCCTATGAACCTGGGTTACCTTACATGGCAGAAAAAAAAGGGGGGGGGGAGGTGGACATTAGGAACAGGGGATATCCATCAGCCATCCAGAGTGATTAATACTGCTCTGTGTAACACACAGCAAAACCTTGCCTGCTTCATTCATCCAGGCAATAAACATTTCTTGCTCAGCTGCTGTTGGGCCAGGCACTGTTCTTGTCACTGAGGACTGATTTATTTATTTTTAATTTACTTTTTGTTTTTCAATTACAGGTTACATTTAGTATTTTTTTATTGTTGTTCATGTACAATTGTCTACATTTACCCCACCACCACCACCCCCCTAGGGCCCCAGCCATCCCCACCTCCCTCCCCTGCTTCCACTGACCCCCTGGTTTTGTCCATGTGTCCTTTATAGTTGTTCCTGAAAACCTTCTTTCCCGCCTTCCCTCCCATTATCCCCTCCCACCTCCCCTCTGGTTACTGTCAGACTGTTCTTAGTTTCAATGTCTCTGGTTATATTTTGTTGCTTGTTTGTTTTGTTGATTAGGTTCCACTTAAAGGTGAGATCATATGGTATTTGTCCCTCACCACCTGGCTTATTTCACTTAGAAAAAACTATGGCACGTTTCCATGATGGAATACCACCCCGCAGAAAGGAGCTCCTACCCTTCGCAGCAGCATGCATGGAGCTGGAGAGCATTGTGCTGAGTGAAATTGTCACTCGGGATTTAGCAGTGAATAGTCATGGAGCTTAGTAATAGTGGGGAAGGAAGGGAACTTCTTTTCTCTTTTCAAATTTTTTCTTCTTCCTCCCTTTAAATGTTACACACAGTAGAGCCTTCAAAAATATCCTGTTTCTCCCACAAGCTTCCTTGACCCTCCTGCTTTATCTTCAAACCAAGTAATTTATGGCTCCAATGTTCCAATACTGGGAAAAAAGGAAAGAGACCTAAAGTGAATAAGGTGTGAGACAAAATTCAATCCTGCTTTGTATTTTATACGCATACTTTCACAAACGAATTGTTAGCGCCCAAACAGCGAATTATGGTTGTGTCTGATACTATTCTGTGGTCCCAGTGCTGGCCATGGTTCTCTGCCCGTGGTAGCTAGCTAATCAATAAACGTTTGCTAAGAATGCTGGAAGGTCTTCATAATCCCAAGGCCTGACACAGAAACTGAACAGCACGCATTCGTTAGCTGCATCCTCTCTCCTCCCAGCACACCTTCCTTCCACGCGTGACACGGTGCGCAGGTTCACTGTTAGGCACCACAGGAAACAGTGTTTTGGGGTGATTTGAAATAAATTCCCTTCCCTCTACCAGGGCCTGCCTGCCTCACCTGCCCTCTGCCAGGACCTGCCTCCTTTGCCCCCTTTCAGCACCCAAAGCAGAGCCTCCCTCCAAGCAGCAGGGCTCCAGCAGCATCAGCCCAGCGCCCGTACCCCGAGTCTGCGCCCGACGGCCACAGCGCGCTCGGGAACCCGGAGACTCCCTCCCCGGCCCGGGGTTCAGAGCCCGGCAGCGCCGGCCCGGGGCTCCGCTCCATCCCCTCCGCTCGCCCCTCCAGGGCCGGGAGCGCGGCGCCGTCTCCTCTCGCAGCGCGCGCGGTGCAGCGGCCCCGGCTCCCTGCGCGCCGTCTCCGCCGCGCCTGGCCCTGCACCCACGCAGGATCCCGAGGTCCGGGGGCTGCACGAGCTCCTTCCCGTTCCCCGCGGGCGCGAGGCTCCAGCACCGTGCACCTCTCGCGCGGCCGGCGGCCGCCACCGCGGATCCCCACCGTACTCACTTCCCGGCCGGAGCAGGGGGCGTCGAGAAGGTCTCCCGCGACCGCAGCCTCCTCCGCCACCTCCGGCCCGGAGTTCGCAGAAGAGACGGCACCAGCGCTCTCAGGCCCCGGAGCCGCCCCCGCGGCGAACGTTCTCAGCGCCCGGCTCGCGCCGCTTCCCCGCCCGGCACGCGCAGCGAGCCCGCCCCCGGTGCGAGGGCGCGAGGACTCAGGGCTGGAGGCGGGCGCGCGGCACCGGCGCGAGCGCGCTTTGGGGGCGGGGCTTCCGCCGCGCCGGGGCGGGGCGGGCGAGCGTCTGGGTTCCCGTCGAGCCCCGCCCCCTGCGGCCGGGAGGGCCCGGCTCCCCGGCTGGCCTCGGGGTACGTAGAGGGCAGGTGAAACTTGTCCTCTGCGGACGTCTCCCGCTAGCTAACGGCGGGCGGCCGAGGTGCGTTTCAACTCTGCAGGTATCTGCCGGGCTAGCTGGACACTCCGCCCGACGTGACTACAAGGTAAAGAATGCAAAGAACCACCCCATGAATCATTCATCCACTCCTCGGGAAACGAGGTCCTCCCCTGAATGATTTTTCCAAATTAATTCAACTCAGCAAGCGTTTACTGAGCACAGACTCGGTACCTAGCGCTGTGCCAGGTGCTGGGCGGGTGCACCATCCCGGTCACGGTCCTTGGTCTCGAGGAGCGCATAACTTAGTGGAAAAGCAGCCGTATAAACGACCCGGACTGGTGACCCGTGCAAAGCCAGCCACAGTGAAATGCTGTGGAGGGCTTCGGAGCAAGAGGTGACTTCCGCTTGGATCGTGGAGACAGGTTCCTAGAAGAGGTGGCATTTGTGTCCAGCCTTGAAGGAAGAAAAAGAAAGAGGCTTAGTAGAAAAGGGGACGGGCATCAAAGACTAGGAAAACAGCTTGGGCAAATGAACAGAGGGTTGCCAAGGTTTCCCATCTCAGCATCAGCTTTTTTGTTTTGATATTACACATTTTTGATAGAATCCTTTCCAAACCATGTAAAACATAAGATGATTCCAAGTTAGAGACGGCTAAGCTTTTTTAATGACTCCAAGAATCATTCTCCTCGACGCTCTTTAAGGCAGAAAACAGCAGTGTGCTTTAAGGACTACCGTATGTGAGTGAAGTGTGTTGAATTCCTCAGCGAAGAGACCCAAAGCCAGCCTGCTTTGCGTCTGGTTATTGACTGCTTTTTGGCACCTTATGATGAGGCAGATCGAGCCACCTCCTGCTGCTGTCTGCCTGCCTTCGGAACAAACTCTTCCTCCTCCTGTCATCTTCCTATTTTTAAGCTCCTGTGGTGAAGGAAAAAGGCTGGCAACCAACTTTGTTGAGTGGGAGTAAACAGATTCCTCAGAAAAAGGCAGCACCTTTCATGTGGGACCCTCACGACAACTTTGCATGCTTAGAAGACATGATCGCTTGCATGCAGGGCCTTGACGGCGTTCTGGATATGTTAAGATGCTAAGAATACAGAGAAGAGACATCTTGTTTATTCATTTACCACTTTCAAACACCAACTGTGGAGGAGGCATTGAAAGGGTAAAATATTGATCCTATTCTGTGAGGAAAAGATGTGTAAATGATGTAAGATAAATATGTAAATATTGCTTTAAATATTTAAATATTTGCCCTACTGATGGAAACCAAGGCAATTTCAATAGGTGGGCCAGACTATTATATATCATTCTGGGAACTGACTACTTTAAGGACACTCATTTTAGCATTTCCCTATCTAGGTTCTGTGTTTCATCACCTCCTGAGTCCTCAGAAGACAATCTTTCAAACGTATTTCAATCATTCTCCCCCCTCTGAAAATCATCAACTCCTTTTTTACCTACTTGTTGTATTCCTTCAACATCTATTCATGTTCAAGCTTTTCCTGTCCTAGAGAAAAAGAAAGAGCCCCAGCCAGCGTGGCACAGTCGGCTGGAGCAACGTCTCACATACCGAAAGGTTGTGGGTTCGATTCCCGGTCAGGACACATACCTAGGTTACAGATTCCATTCCCAGTGGGGGCGCCTGCGAGAGGCAGCCTATCTATGTTTCTTTCTCACATCAATGTTTCTCTCCCTCTCTCCCTTCCTACCCCTCTCTCTAAAATCAGTAAGCATGCCCTTGGGTGAGGATTTTTTTTTTTAAAGAAAAAGGAAGAAAGCCCTCTGTCATCCTTGATTGCGCCATAGTTATTGCCCTGTCTCTGTAAGTTCTTTCACAAACACTTTGAAAGTAACTCATCTCAGCCAACTGAGCAGCTTCTTTCTCCTCACCTCACAGCTATGTAGCTTTTGCCCCCACCGTGTCACAGCACTTCCCTCCGTCATTCTGGTTGGTTAATCCTAAATGCCCCAGGCCACTCTGAGAGCATTCCACTCTCCTTGCAACACCAGCTGTCTTCACAACACGACTCTGCTAACCCTTGTGACCGTGCCTGTCTCCGGTCTGTCATCTCCCTCCGTGCGTTCTCCCTGAGTCACTTCATTCACTCCATCTTCATCTGCCACATTTATCAGCAACTCCCAAGTGCATGATCTAGCTCAGACCAGTCGTCGGAGTTCTAGACACACAAAAGCCTGCCGGACTTACCTACCCGAATGTCCTGGAGACCCCTCCGGCTCCACGTGTCCCGAACTGGTCAGCATTACCGTCCACTCGGATGCCCCATTCAGAAACCTGGGAGTCATCTGTGATTCCTCCCTCCCTGGCCCCATGACACTCCACAACCCTGTTGATTTTGCCCATAAATAACTCCAGAATCTGTCTCTCTCAGCCCCTCTCTCCTAAACTAACGTCATAGCCTTTTATCTTGTCTCCCTCCTGTAGTCATGTTCCTTCCCATTCACATTCCATGCTGCGCATCAGGAAAAACTTGCAGGAACATGCTGTCATGGTGTCACCGCTCAGTACAGCACCCAGACTTTCCATTCACCTTGCCCTGGGCTGCCTTGTCACTCCCCTTACACGCCCCTCCCAAAGTCCTGGGTGTCCCCGCTTTTTCCCGCCTCCATACTTTTGTATTTATTTCTCTCTCTGGAGTGCCACTTGAACACAAGCAAAGAATGTCCAAAATCTGTATAGCTGAAGTCCCTGGTATAATGAAACTATTATTCCAGAAACTTTCTGGAAATAAGAAAATGTAAATCTACATAATGAGAGGACCCACAGGAGCTTGAGGAAATGACCACAGTATAATCATTTCTGAGAGCTAGCACCTTAAAATTATTAGGCAAAAAAATAATAATAACAATCTTCCAAATCTCCACGCAGAAAGTTCAAATTGCTTAAAATGTTAAGAACACGAGGCTGCCCGGACATCAAAGGGGGCTGCACATTCCCTATCACTTCTGGCGTTCCAGGCTGACCTGAGTGAATCGCTTGACCAATGGAACGAGGGAGGTTATGTATAGGACTTCCACATGTAGGTCATGAGAAGTCTTGAAGAGTTCAGCTGGGTCTTTGGGAACACTAGCTCTTGAAGCCCCGAGCCACTATGTAAAATATCTAACTCTCTGTGGAGAGGCTTGGAGACTACACAGAGCAGGAGGGGGGCCTGGCCGATCCTAGCTAATATGAGTGAAGTCATAACAAATGCCTTATATCAGTCCAGCCATCAGCTGAATACCACTGAGTGGCCCCAGTCAAAGTCACATGCAGCAGAAAATCATCCAGCTGAACCCTGCTCAACTTCCTGACTGCAAAGATTGTGAAATTATAATAAAAACAGCCCTTACTTTAAGCCATTACTTTTTAGAATACATAGTTTGTCATGGAGTCTGTTAACCAAAGTATTTGGCATCAGACTTCTCAAGAGCCAAACGAGGCAGATAGTGATGCAGAACTTTCTCAAGACTCAAGGAAATGTAATGCAAGTTAAGGATTTTCTATCCACCATGCCATTTTGCAAACATCAAAGGCCTTAGAGAAAATTTTCTAAAGTGCAATAATTCAAGGAGCTATGCATAGAAGCCCATCCTGAGTACTACAACGGGGATCAGCAATTTTTTTTTCTAAAGCACCAGAACGCAAACATTGTGCAGGCCTAACTATTCTGCTTGGCCACCATAGCACAAAAGTAGCCATAGAGGACATGCAAATAAGGGGCTGTGGCTATGCCTCACGTAAACTGGGTTTACCAAAATAGGCAGCAGGCTCGATGTGGCCCATGAACTGCAGTTTGCCACTCCTGTACAAGAGGAAAAGAAATAGAGGAAGTTATTTCAAAAAAAGTACAAAGCCCATGTGATTTGAGAAAATAGCATGCTGCAACCCGGCGGGGTGTATGCGTCAGTCTGCTGGAACTGCCGTAACAAAGCCCCACAGACTGGCCTGGAGAGCAGACTGTGTCTCCTCACAGCTTTGGAGGCTAGAAGTACAAGATCAAGGTGTTGACAGTGCTGGTTTCTTCTGAGGCCTCTCTCTCTGACTTGTAGGTGGCCACCTTCTCCCTGCGTCTTCACAGGGTCTCCTCTTTGTACAGGGAGCATCTGTGTCCTAGTCTCCTCTTCTCACAAGGACACCAGTTGTTCTGGAGTAGGGCCCCCCCAATGACCTCATTTCAACTTAATTATATCTTTAAAGACCTTACCTTCAAATGCAGTCACATTCTGCAGGACTGGGTAGGACTTCAACTGCTTAAACATAAAAGCAGTAACTATAAAACTCTCAGACAAAAACATGGGTGTCAATCTTCATTACTCTGGGTTTGGCAAAGCCTTCTCAGATACAGCACCACAAGCACCAGTGGCAAAAGAAAAAATAGACAAGTTGTACTTTATCAAAATGTAAAACTTTCGTGCGTCAAAAGACACCATTGAAAAAATGTAAAGACAGCCTACAGAATGGGAATAAATACTTGCAAATAATAAGTAGGATAAGAAACATACCCAGTTAAAAAACAAATAACCCACCTGAAAGTGGGGAAATGATTCAAGCAGATATTTCTTCAGAGAAGATGGTCAGTAATCCCATGGAAGGACGCTCAACACGATTAGCTATTAGTGCAAAGTCAATGGAAGTACAACGCGGTGCCCCCCACCCCCGCCAGGACGGCTGTAATGAAAGTCACAGACAGTGTGTTGGTGGGAATGCGGATGGCGCAGCTGCTCCGGAAAACAGCTGGGCAGTTCCTCAAAATGTTCAACCTGAAGTTATCTTATGAGCGAGCAATTCTGCTTCTAAGTACATACCCAGGAGGCTTGAAAACATCTGCCCACACAAAACGTATGCACAAATGTTCATAGAGTCTTATTCAAAATAGCCAAGAGATGAAAGCAACCCCAAACTCCAGCCACTAATGGCTGAACAACATGTGGTGAATGCAATCATACAATAGAATATTATTCAGCAATAAAAAAAGAATGGAGTGCATGTTATAAAGTGGGTGAAATTTGAATACATTACGCCCAGTCACAGAAAACCACATATTACATAATTCTATACAATACATGAAAGACCCAGAACAGGCAGATATCCATAGAGACAGAAAGTGGATTAGTGGTTGCCAGGGGCTGGAGGGGTTGCCAGGGGTGAGAAAGGACTGCTAGGAGGTATGAGGTTACTCTTTGAATTGGGGAAATTGTTCTAAAGCTGATTGTGGTGATGGTTACACAACTTTGTGAATATACCCCAAACCACACACTTTAAATAGATGAATTAAAATGTATGTGAATTGCACACCAATATATCTGGTTCTTTGAAAGAAGAAAACTGTAAAACAGTCCCGAAAGACGTGAAAGTATACTTGAACAAGACATTTCTTCATTTTGGTTAAAATATCTCAACATTGTTAAGATGACAGTTCTCCTTATGTTAATTTCTAAATTTAATATGATTCCCCCCAAAAAATATAAACAAGTTTTTTTTTTCTGAAGCTAAATACATTGATGCCAAAGTTCTTATGGAAAAATAAACACTTAAGAACGGCTAGTAAGACACTGAGGAGGAGGCATGAGAGGCGACTGGCCCTAGCAAATATTAAAACACATTGCAGGGCTCCTGAATGAAAATACGGTGGTTCTGGCGCAGGAGTAAGCAGACCAGTAAAATTAAAGAGGAGACACAGATATCAATCCAACTGCATATGAAAATCCGGTCTATGACAAGCAGCTGAATGGCTGAGGCAAAGGAGGACATTGTGCCCTGATTGAGGATCGAACCCTCAACCTTTTACTATATGGGAGGATGCTCCCACCAACTAAGCCACCCAGCCAGGGCAAGGAAGGACTTTGTAATAAACAGTGTTGAGGCAAACTGATAGCCACACACAGCCTCACCGTGTTGGTGAGGTTAGGAGGAGACAGATATTACTAAAGGGAATAAAAAATACTACAAACCCTCTAGGGGAGCATTTGGCAATATCTAATGAAACGATTTATACATTTATCTCTCAAGCTAGCACTCCAACTTCTAGGAATTCACCCAAAGATGCCTCCGAAGGTACAATGCACTCTTATATGTGTATTGTAGCGTCATTTGAAGAATATTGGAAACTACCTAAATGCCCAAACATAGAAGACTGGGTGAGTAAACTATAGTCCTTCCACATAATCCACTACTAGGAAGCAATAAATAGGAGTAAAGGTGATCTTCATGGATTGAGAAGCACAGATTGGTAGTTACAAATGTCATGGGGATGTAAAGTCAGGAAATACAGTTAGTAATATTGTAATGACTATGCTGGTGCCAGGCAGGGCCTGCAAATATTGGGGACCACTTCATACATTATATGACTGTCTAACCACTATGCTGTACACTTGAAACTGATACAAAATAATATTGAATATAAACTGGAATTGAAAAAAAATTTAAAAAAGAAAAAATATCTTTATGAACTGATATGTAACAGTTTCCAGGGTATAGTATTAAGTTATAAAAGCAAATATATAGTATGTTACCTTTTACTCATTTTAGTAAAAAGAATCACAAGAACAATAAATCAGAAAACAATGAGATTGGTTTCCTGTAAGGAACTGGGTGAGGGAACAAGGTGCAAAGTGTAGGGAGGGAGGGGCAATACTGAATACATCATGTCTTTTGGCGTATAGTTTGGCTTTTGGAAGCATGTTAGTGTCATATACATTCCCAAAATAAAACAAAGTCCATAAGCATAGGGAAAAGTTAAAACCTGTAACTAAATGCAACAGAAACAGATAAACTCGATTGTATGCCAAACGAATGACACAGCCACGATGAAGAAGGAGGAGGGAGGGAGTGAAGTGATGTTGAGCACAGTGCTCCTCCCGTCGGGTGCAGACGCTGAACTGGGGGGAGAGCGACACCAGCAAACGGAGAAACACACTGGCCAATGAGAATGGTTTAAAATGATGATTATCTTTATGGCTAATATTTACAAATTAAATAACAAAGTATTTGACATTTAATATCCCGTGTTAAAGTGTTTTTGGGAGAAATGTAAATAATACAACCTTTCTGGAAGGTGATTTGGAAATACCTATTGAACCCTTTTAAAATGTTGACATCCTCGCCCTGGCTGGTGTGGCTCAGTGGATTGAGCATTGGCCTGCGAACTAGGGGTCACCAGTTTGATTCCTGGTCAGGGCACAAGCCTGGGTTGTGGGCCAGGTCCATAGCTGGGGGTTACCAGAGGCAACCAATCAGTGTTTCTGTCCCTCTCTTTCTCCCTCCCTTCCTGTCTTTCTGAAAATAAATAAAATCTTTTTAAAAAAAATGTTGATATCCTTTGACCAAGAAATTCAAATTCTTGCAGTTCATTTTGTGAAAACATTAAGTGATGTGTATAAATTGATGCATTAGGGTAGGTTCCCAGAGTTGCTTCTAAAAACTTAAAAAAATATATTAAAGTACAGGACTTTTATTAATTAAATTACAAAATATCCATGAGATAGAAGATGCCACAGGATTAAAATCACAGTGTAAAAGAATATTGCATGTCATGGGAAAGTGTAAAATAGTGTATGTAGCATGATTCAAATTTTGCTTAAACATATGTGTGAGAGACAAGTTTATTAAAAGAGGGGGCAAAAGCATAAAAAGGCATTTTAAAGAAAGGCAAGCACATATGGCAAGTAAACATATAAAAAGACCCTCAATTTCATTAGTACGTGTATTCAGGAAAATGAAAATTAACACTACAATATATACAGCTACTAAAAAAGCAAAAGTTCTAAAGTCTGATCATTTCAAATGTCGGACAGGGGGCTCGCCTGGGCCCCTGCGCCCTGATGCTGGGGATGGAGATCGGTGCAGTGACTGTGGCTCAGAATGACATCTGTATACTTTACATCCTACCATCTCCCCCCAAAGGCAACCGATACAGTGAACCAATGAATCGTTTGAGTGGAAAAAGCAAGAGACATATGATTATAGGATGACACCATTTTTACAAAGCTTAAAATCAAGTAAACCCAAATAATTTGTATAATTGCTTTTATAAAGCAAGAGAATAACAAACCCAAACTTCGAGAAAATAGTTACCCTGCACCAGGAAGCGGTGGCTGGGGGAGCACTTAGGTGAGTGACAAGGGTTGCCAATTATTCCTAACGTTTTATTTCTTGGTTTGCGTGTGTACAATGTTACATACATTCTTTTGTATCAAGTGCATCTATTTTTTATTTTTTTCAATTACAGTCAACATTCCATGTTATATTAGTTTCAGGCGTAGTTGTTAAATATCAAATATCATATTATAAAAACAATAGAGGGAAAGTGTGTGTGTGTGGTGCTCCCAGAATAAAAGACTGGAGGGATATAAACCAGGGATTTATATTCTGGGATTACCTGTGGGTGGTAGGATTAAGAGTGATTTTCATTTTCTTTGTATTTTTTTATAGTCTCAAAATGTCTTCAATGAACATGCCCTTTTTAAAAAACAGGAAAAAGTATTTTTAAAAATCTCTACTAGGACCTGCCCCATTTTCATTCTGCAGTCTGAGCATCCAAGCCTTCGTTTCCATGGTTGTAGGTGACCCGGGAAGAGGAGCACAGTGAACCTCCCAGGCTGCTCACACGGCGCCAGGTCTGGCAGGAGCCGACGGAGTCGGGAAGGAAGCTGGAGGAGGCGCAGAGCTGCCTCGGCCGGCAGACACCTGCCAGCAGAGTGTCGCGTGGGAAGCAGGAAGGTTGCAACAGCTCAAGGAAAATAATTTAATGGCACTGAAAAACCATTCCTTGAAGTCAGGAATGCACGGTGTTGCCCCCCCCCCCACCAAAAAACCCTAATAACATGTGGGTAAGAATCCTGGAAACTAAATATCACAATTCCATCCTTGCATCAGATTATGGTAAACTGACACCATAATGTGTGGCGTTCTGTTCTCCGGCACTTCCAGATGACATGATGGGACTGGAGAGGATCCAACAGAGGGTAATTAAAGTGACAAGCAGAAAGAGTGTTCTTTACATGCTGATGAGCAAAAAACAAACCCTGGCCTTCAGAGAAAGGTGAGAGCTCAGGAGCAAGAGGCCGGAGGTGTACGTAGTCGGAGCACAGGTGCCGTCCCCAAATCTTGGAATGCCACAGTGTGAGGTGGCTGTTGGTGGCTGAGAGAGGCAGATCTGGGAGAAACAGAGGAAACGCCAGTTTGCGCGGTGGGCAGCGATGTGGCAATGCTTCCCCCCAGAGGCTGCTCATCGGTTCTCAGTCTTGTCCCAAATCCTGGAAGGAAGATCGGAATCTTCAGATGGGGAGGCTCTGGATGGACAGGCTGGCCAGAAAGAGAGGTGGTGCTGGGACACGCGTGTTCTTATTCTCCGTGAGAGCTTGTGGACTCGGAGAGTCTGTGACAAGTTGCAAGGAAAACCTTTATGAAGGAAACTTTCTAAGACTGACATCAGGGACGGCAGCAACGAAACTCTCCTTCAGTGTCATACTGGAGACTTCACGAAACCGACCCACCAGGGTACCTTCTGTGTGACCACAGGAGTAGCTCCCATATTTCCACACTGTGGGCAGCTCCGGAGGCCAGAGGCTAAAGGAGACCCCCAGAAGATCCTCAAGAATTACCCCCATAGGCAACCCAGAGGCCACAGTATCCAAGGAAAGATACTAGGCGCTGCTAGTTTATCAAAGGCTAAGGACTTATGCGGTATGTTCAGATGCCTCAAAAGATCAACAAATTCTGTGTCGACTGAACTTTCTAAACTGGCAAGATTCGTCCTTCCAGCTGTTCCCAGTCGGGCTGCACACCAATCACCTGGTGCGCTTTTGAAAACACAGCTGCCTCCGGGATCCACCCGAGATGAACTGGAGTTTTGAAAGCGCTCCCGAGTGATACAATATGTGGCCAAAGTGGAGTCACTGAGCTTCTCCATTTGTTAAAGTTAATTATTCGGGGAGCTTCTGGCGGTAGGGCGAGTGCAAAGGGCATGGACGAACAGGCCAGGGTGGCAGAGAGAAGTCGACTCTGCCACGCGTGCTGCCACACTGGCCAGGCTGCCCCTGCAGGGGTGAAGGGGGCGGGGCAGAGCTGCTTACAGTCCAGAATGTTACCAGACAGACTGGACATTGGAAATGCAAGCCTCCCAAGTGCCTGTTATCCTGCGAGGAAGGGAAGAGAAGGGAGCTACGCATCCCCTTCCTTTTCGGGGCTCCTCTCTGGAGCTGAAGAGAAAGATGCATGAGGCCAGCAGTCCCCAGGACAGTGCTTTCTTGTTACGAATGCCGAGCTGTCCCATCTTTCTTCTGCTTCTCAGCACTTGTCTTGATTTCCTTGTTTTGGGATTAGTGCCTTCGGCTCAGCGTCTCGCGCTTTTCAAGCTCAGCCCTCAGCAGTCCAGCCCCTGTTCCTGTTCCCTACCCCAGATTCTTTCAGGGCCTGGTCGCTACCGAGGGGTGGTCCTCGGGGCCTCTGCGGCTTCCCGTCACGTCCATCACAGCGCCCTGGGAGGAGCGAGGGTGTTCTGGGAGGGACGGGAACCACCCGTGACAGAGCAAGAACTACGGTTTGTCACGATCCAGTGGTCTGTGGCTCCCAGGTGAGGACCGTGTGTCTCCCTCCACCACGGACCCTGAGCTTGTCGGCCAACCACCGCCAGACGCCTCGGACCCCACACCCCGCACTGAGTGAGGTTTTAAGGCCAAACTGACAAGAGGAACTGCTCCCAGTCCACAGAATCATGGGAAATTAAATCATTATTAGTCTAAGTAAACATTCTCGGGATGGGTTTGTAAGGCAGCAGTGGATAAAAGCTAACAACCTTGTTAGAGGAGCTACTACTTAAAGATCAGACAGGGTGAGCGCACGGAGAGCCGGGGAAATGTACCCGCGGCACTGCAAGAGAGAGCAGGAGTGTAAGCACAGCCCTGGGGGAGGGGAGGGCGGGGCTTCCCAGGCTGCTTCGCGCTTAATGTGCCTCAGTCCGAGGGAACTGCTCCAAGGAGGACGTCCAGGAGCCCCTTTCAGAAAGCAGTACCAGCGAGTCTTTCATTGGTCAACAGAGATCTTGGCGCAGCCGTGGGGCTTAAAGATCCAGAGCCTTCCCACCTCCACTGCCCAAAGACACACCGTGGAAAAGACTCGCAGGATGGCCGTGGCCAGAGGACAGACTTCCAGTGTCACTTCTCAGCTGCACCTTAATGGGAAATTAGCAAACATGCAGATGGCACGTGCTGGGCACGGCAGAAAGCGCGGGGGGCCTCAAGGTTTGGAGATCCCCTTGACTGCACACGTGCAATTGTTTTCAGACCCGCAGCCACAACCCTGCACCTCCCTTCTCTGGGTCTGTCTTCGTTTATAAAATGAGCAGACGCCCTCCAACTCTAAAAGGAAGAGGTTTGAATGCACAAACGAGCATGAAAGTGCCTCCCTTATAAAAAGCAGACAAATGCATGTTGGATGTGCGTAGGCATCGGGGGTTAAATGGACCAAGGGGCCGCTAAAATACTGTTGTCTGCACATTGGTGCAACTCTTTTGGAAAGCGATATGGGGATAAGAATCAAGAGTCATAAAAATGCCCCTTGTCTCGTAACCCCATTCTTGGGAATTTACCCCATGGAAGTAATTGAACGTAAGAGAAAAGCTCTAAGGCATCATCTCTAATGTAAATAAATAAATACATAAATTGGAAACTATCTAAATATCTAATAAAAAGGATAAACAAATAATTGCCTGGGTAATATTATATAGACATGACAAGGATTACTGTGAAAACTGTGGACTCCTAGGAAAGTGTTTATGATTTTACAATTAGTGAAAAAGGCCATATATATAATATTACTATAACTATTTACAATAGACTGTGCATATGGACAAGGCTAAAAAGAAATGTGCAAACAGTTGTGTAAAAGACCTGAGATTATAGTGATGGCCTTCTTATTACTTATAGGTCGCCCTTACAATAAAGTTATTT
>PVIA01012811.1:0-35679 GCA_004024845.1 Tonatia bakeri
TGGTGGGAATTAGAGCTCCATCTCCATTGTGGAGTTTGAAGTGCTCAGGTACCAAAGTACCTTTTTCTTCTTGGCACCTGGTCATGTATGTATGTAACCTAGACTTTACCAATTGAATACTCCTTCCAAGGACCTTGAGTTCTGAGGGAGTCATGCAAAGAAACAGGGAAAATTGGAGCTTGTACACTGAGGTAGTAGAAAGAATCAAGTGGCCAGTGGTAGTGTTGCCAACACCAGCTGCTCCTGTATTTCTCACTGCCTAGTTTCCTTTGGTTCTTGAGTGTTTCTGAACCTACTTTGCCAGACTTCCTACTGGTTCTGTCATCTATCCAATATCCTTTCAATAAATGTTTCCCTATTAAGTAAGCCAGAGTTTGTTCTGGTATTTATATCCAAAAACCTTAACTGAATTTAGACTATTTTTTTCCATCTTCCCCTCTCTTAGTTCAGATTCTATAACAAAGCATCATAGACTGAGTAGTTTATAAACACCACATAAATTTGTATATCACACTTCTGGAGACTGGACGTTTGATATCAGTGTGGTGCCAGCGTGGTCAGGTTACAATGAGGGTTCTTCTGGGTTGTAGACTGCTGACTTCCCATTGTGTTCTCATATGACGGAAAGAGAGCTAGTAGCTATCTGACCTCTTGTTATAAAGGCACTAATCCTATTGATGAGAGCTTCACTCTCATGATCTAATTATCTCCCAAAGGCTTCACCTTCTATTACCATCACATTGGGATAAGGTTCAACTTATGAATTTGGAGGTACATAAACATTCAGTCCATAAAACTATACTCATCTAAATTTGAAGCTCCTAAAAAATAAAAATCAGCCCTGGCTGGTGTGGTTCTGTGGACTGAGTGCTGGCCTGCGAACCAAAGGGTCGCCAGTTAGATTACTGGTCAGGGCACATGCCTGGGTAGTGGGCCAGGTCCCCAGTAGGGGGCGTATGAGAGGCAACCACACATTGATGTTTCCCTGTTTTTCTTCTTCCCCTCCTCTTTCTCTAAAAATAAACAAAATCTTTTAAAAAATCATATTTTTCATCTCAGTGTACTCAAAACACCTAATAATAAGATAATTGATTACTTTTATATATGACAATGACAAGATCATACTGGTATTTTAGAAAAATCCTTTAATGTATGGAAAATGGCATAGCAAAGGAAACATTAGGAGTACTCCAGTTGGGAGGTGATAGTGTCATGATAGTGAAAGTAAAGATAGAAATTTTATGGATTTAAGAAATTAAGGGTGTTCAGGATTTGGTGATTGATTATGATTATGGTGGATAATAGGAAGGAGGAGAAATGACTCCTAGATATCTGGCTTGAGTCACTGGTTAGATAGTGGTGGCATTCAAAGAGCTAGGGAACATAGGAGCAGTGGCTGTTTTGGGTGGTAAGGAAGATAAATGGGTCAGCTGGAAATATGTCGAGCTCCAGGAGCAGAGGAGAGAGGTCCTATAGACAAGAGTGATGGGTCTAACACTTAAAGCCAGAGATTGGGTTATCATTACAATATAGTTGGTACTTAAATTCATGGGAGTAGATGACATCTCCCAAAAGGAGAGTATAGATTGAGAAGAAAATAAGACTTAGGGCAGAGCATTGAGGAACACGGAAGTGATTAACTAGAGCTAAGGAACTGTCAAAGGGGGAACAAGAGAAGCAAAAGAATTTCACTATGTATTGTGACGGTAACAAACAATAACACATGATCATTGTCTTCAAAAATTGGGTGAAGGGAAGAAACAAGCACATCAATGCAAAACAACGTGACATGTTACATCAGGGGCATATTAATATAGGAGAGATGAATACAAGGAGAATCACAGTAATAAATGAGACTGAGACACATACATTATTTGGAAGTCTACTTAACCAACTATCTGTATGGCATATAGTATGTTCATGGGTGTGTGTGTTATATCAAATGACCATGACACAAGACCACATATTTAATATTAATCTTTCTCTGATTGGATTTCAGTTCAGTTCAACAACATTTTCTTTCTCTACTATTTCCTTTAAATGACTTTGTGGTGCACATTGCTTTTGGTCAATAGAGATTTTCTTTTCTTTTTTGCCAGTATAAGGAAGTCCATGGTTTAGTTAGAAACAGCCAAATATCTGATAATCTCTTTAAAATATATTCCAAATAGCCCTGGCCTGTGTGGCTCAGTGGATAGAACATCAGCCTGAGAACTGATAGGTCACTGGTTTGTTTCCTGCTCAGGCACATGCCTGGGTTGAAGGCCAGGTTCCCAGTAGGGAGCACACAAGAGCAATCACACATTGTTTCTCTCCCTCTCTCCCTCCCTTCCCCTCTCTGTAAAAATAAATGAATAAAATCTTAATACAATAAAATAAAATATATTCTGAATAAAAGTTTTAAAAGCTATTATTAACACATTCTGAAAAAATATATGTTTCCTTTTTTAAAGATTTTATTTATTTATTTTTAGAGAGGGAAGGGAGGGAGAAAGAGAGAGAGAGAGAGAGAAACATCAATGTGTGGTTGCTGGGAGCCGTGGCCTGCAACCCAGGCATGTGCCCTGACTGGGAATTGAACCAGTGACTTTCTGGTTCACAGGCCAGCACTCAATCCACTGAACCACACCAGCCAGGGGGAGAGAAGTATTTTTTATTGGGCTGAAAGTGGCTGTGTATGAAGTAAGTTGAGCATCATCATTTTATTGGCTTGCTCCTGGTCCTTGATTTTTTTCCTCTCAGGAGGAAATTGTTTAAAGCACAAAGAATTCCCAGTTTCTAATTTCATCTCTGTTGCTAGCTAAATTTGGAACCTTAGAAAAGTCACCTTTGCCACCTCTGGGCCTTGGTTGCTACATCTTTACAAAGTTGCTGCAGTCAGCTCCAGAGACCTCACAGAATTGTGGAAATCAAGGAGAAATAGATGCCAAGTTGTTTGGATAATGTAAAGTGTGTGGAAGATACTAGTGCTCTTGCGATTTTCTTTGTGCTCCCCTATAGAGCCCAATATCATTTTAGTTATGTTAAGACTGTGTGAATACTCTGGTTAATGGGCTACGAGTAGGTGTGACACGTGTCACTGCTAAGTCAAAGCATTAAGAGTTCATATGCCATCTCTGAGTTCTCTGTTCCTCTTCCTTCGTAACTATGGAGACAATATGTGGAGATAGTGGCATAAAATGGAAGGAGAACCTATCTTTGAGTCACTAAGTAGAGGGAAATCCCACCTCCCAAATGACCTTCAGTTGACTTTGCATGAATGAGAAATAAATTTTTGCATCTCTGAGATTTTGGAGCTATATGTTACTAAAACATATCCAAACCTCTACTGGTTAACCCAGTATTACAAGCATAAGGCATTGTTATTTGAGATGTTCTGTAGAAGTGTGTGGGAAAGTAGGAATATGAAATTCTCAAAAGCTTTTGGTAGTGGTCCTAGCAAGACAAACTAGAGGTTTTATGGTTTCTTTAGCAAAGACACTTCATTTCCCAATGTCTTTCCAAATCACCTCAAAATTTACTATTCCAGCCAATGTATCAGCTCTGCTATGGGTCTTATTTTGATGCTAAGGCTAAAAGCTCACCTCTGCCATTGCTTCCTACCTTTCAGATTATTCATACAAGATTAAGATTTAGAGGCCTCATAGTGCTGGCTGGTATGGCTCAGTGGATTGAGCACCAGACTGTGAAGCAAAGGGTCGTTGGTTTGGTTCCCAGTCAGGGCACATGCCTGGGTTGCCGGCCTCCAGTAGGGGGTGCATGAGAGGCAACTACAGATTGATATTTCCCTCTCTCTCTTTCTCCCACCCTTCCCCTCTCTAAAAATAAATAAATAAAATCTTTAAAAAAAAAGAATAGAGGACTGGTAAATGCTCCACTGGGGCCAGTAGAATAGAGGTAGGGATGGGACAAGGTTGGGAGATGTCAGTCCTATGAGGTTATTTTCACATAACCCCCTCTTTATTTCCTCTTTGATTATTTTACACTTTTATTGTTTGTTTTCTGTCACTCTGCCTTATATTTATTTTTTACTCATATATCTTTCTTAGTTTTTTGAGTGGCCACACTATGCTCATAGCTGTAAGAAATACAGGCTAGTTTAAGGTGTTATGCATGCCCTTAGGTTTATAATACATTGTGAAAATAAGCTTTACACACAGGAAAAAGGACTAGTGTAAAACTGAGTGATTTAGTGCTAAACTGAGAGACAAATTATAAATGCTGTAGGAGACAGCAGACAGAAAAAACAGGGGAGAATATTTGGATGAAGAAGAATTTGGAACTGGGGGCTTGGCTAGGAGGCTGTTGCAATAATCCATGGGTGAGGGGATAAATATTTGGAAACAAGCATAGAGAAGAAAAATAATGTGGATGAAAATGACAGTAATTTTGAAAGAAAATGGATAGAGTTTGTGACTAATAGAATGAGAGTTATATGAGTAGGAAATACCAAAGATTATTGAGAATTTTAAGCCTGAATAGCTTAAGAAAATAAAACTGTTTTTAACAGGGACAAAATTATTCAAAAATAGAACAGAAGATTGGAAGAGGTAGTTACGGAAAAGGGAGTTCACTTATGAATATAAGCATTTGGGGGAGAAGAGCTCACAAGTCAAGAAGACATGTCTAGTATCCAGGCAAATCTATTAGCACTGGGAGCCTAATGAAAAGATCAAATTAGAAATGTGTGTGATATGTGAAGCCATGTATGATGAATTGGTTAATGTTCCCAACTTGGGAGGATTGGATGGAGGATGAGTCTATCACAGAGACTGGTGGAACAACTGGGGATGTTCATTCATTCATTCATTCATTCATTCATTCATTCATTCAACAAGCATGTACTCAGCACAAAGTATGTGTCATGTATTTGTTAAAACATTAATTACTTGCCCTGGCTGGGTGGCTCAGTTGGTTGGAGTGTTGTCCCATACACCCACATACCAAAAGTTTTTGGATTTGATTTCTGTTAGGGGCCCATGTGGGAGGCAACCAATCAATGTTTCCCACATAGATCTTTCTCTCTCTTTCTTTCTCTCTCTCTCTCTCCCTCCCTCCCTCCTTCTCTACCCACCCTCTGTCTATCTCCCTCTCCCTTCCTCTGTCTCTAAAGTCAATAAGCATCCTCTGGTGAGATTTTTTAAAAAAACATATTGATTGGGTAATTACAAACAGATTGGTAATTGGGATTTGGGTTAATTTTACTATCTCAGCATTTCCAAGATGGAATGCAGGAACCGTAGTAAAAATGGTATCTATATTTGAAAAGTTATTTTACAGGCATTCTTTGTATTTAGAGCCTACCTAATAAAAGAAAACCAACACAAAAATTCTTTCATTTGAAACATGAGACACTATTTGTCTTTTTTTTTAGTTACTACAATTTTATTGACAACATTCCCTATGATGTACTTTACATCCTCATGACTATTCTGTAACTACCAATTTGTACTTCTTTTTTAAAAAAATTTATTTTAATCATTGTTCAAGTACAGTTTTCTCCTCTTTATCCCCAATCCAGCCCACCCACCCCTGAGACACTATTTGTCTTGAATGAAGTAGCCTGCTGAGTCTGTAGTGGCTTTAATATTATTATATTAATGCAGAAATAAGGGTTAGTGTGCTACATATATATTGCTGCTTCCACATAGCTTTTAGTGATGGCCACTTTAAAAAAAGACATTTGATATCTTAATTAATCATGACCACAAATTTAAGGCAGGTTTTAGCTAAAAATTATGAGGTCATTATAAAGATTTTATATATTTATTTTTAGGGAGAGAGGAAGGGAGGGAAAAAGAGAGGGAGAGAATCATCAATATGAGAGAGAACATCTATCGGTTGCCTCTTCCATGCACCTAGACCAGACCAAACCTGCAAGCCAGACATGTGACCTGACTGAGAATGAAACCAGTGATTTTTCGCTTTGCAGAACACTGTCCAACCAACTGAGCCACACCAATCAGGTCTATGAGGCTATTTTAGAAATCAACAAAATGACTCTGTATAGTAGAGAAAGCCTACTTGCCTCAGGATGATAACAGACTATAGAGGACAGAAGAGTGTACAGGATAACAGAAATAAAGAAAAAGGAATGATTCCTCATAAACCAGCTTCTCACCATACTTCCACAGATTATGGGAGGAGAAGCCTGGCCTTGAAAATTACCATGTTTATCTCTAGGTTGAGATAGAGTATTTTGCAAAATTTTCCATTGCAGAATTTGTTTACAAGTACCCTCATGGTCCAATTGCAACATTTCTTAGATCACAACTCCTTTTGTTCTTTGTTTTCAAAACTCCAGGCAATATGTAGCTTCTGTATTACAGAAAGATGAGTTTCCTGGAGTGCCCTTCAATGGGGAAATATACTGATTCTTTTGTTAATGGTTTTCAAAATTCCAGGCAATGTGTGGTTTCTGTATTACAGAAAAAATGAGTTTCCTGGAGTGGAGTGCCCTTAGAGTAGCTTCTTCAAAATTCAAGAGTGTGTGTGGAAATACACTGATTCTTTTTCTACCCAATAGCCGTATTGCAGTGCAACTACCTAGGGTTAAGTGGGATATTTAATTAGATCAGAAGTCTTGGCTTGCTTAGTACAATTTTAACCAATCAAATCAGCTGGCCATAGATCAAATACGGTTTGGTTGTCCAAAAGCTGAAATCTCTTCTAGGAAGAAGAGGGATCTGAACCTGCTCTAGGTGTCAGATATTTTCTATATATTTAAGGACCACTTCATAGATAAGGATGGAGGCAAGACATTTGGCAGATTGAATTCACTGTATCAGTGTGTGTGTTTGTGATAAGAACAATAAGAGCCTTATGCTATTTACTATCAACTAAAATTTAGCTTCTTTAGAGTGCTTTATTGATTTTATGGTTATTTTTGAAACAGTATGTATTTAATATCAGTATTTATTTCCACAAAATGCAAAGTTTACATTCAGAAGAAATTTTTACCATGTTTGAATGTTAGCTTAAAACTAACAAAAACCAAGTATCCTTGTGCTAAGAAAATAACTCTAGGACAGAGGGGAAGCTTTGCGCCTCAGCCAGTAAATCCTGCTTCTTAAGCTAAGTGTGCATAAGGCTTTCCCACATGTCTCCCGTTGCTACGGAAACCTCTTTCGGTGTCTGAGCTCTAAACAGCTGACTCATTTCAAAGTCTGGCTCTGAAACCTCTCAGCTCACAGTTTAGAGAGACAAATGGAAACAAAGAAAAACAGAAACAATGAAATAGCAATATGTATTATTTCATTAAAAAATTAATAAGTTATGTGTCTTGATATATAGGGAAAAGGTAAGGTAATGCAAACCCCCAGTTGTTATAGACTGCAGTGAAGATATCATAGAAACGTGGAGTCCACAGTCTATAAAAAGATTTCTGTCCTCTGGATTTAGTGACACAGAATAAAACTGAAGCTTAATAAAGAGCCTCAGTGACTCCTTCATATCAAAACAGTACAAGCAGATACATATGTAAATGAAAGTAGAGAGCCTGGCCAGCAAAGCAGCAATGGGTGGAAGTGGAGGAAGAGAAGGGGGATGGGCAGAAGTAATTAAGAGTACCCCAAGCAGTCTTAGGAAATGTCTAAACAAAGCTCTGCCAAGAGTGGCCTAAGGGGGTCTTCCTGGTTTAGCCTCTGTGTTTGGCCCTATTAACTCAGCATATTCAATGAGTACACTTTGGCATGTTTGTTAAATGGGCAGATACCCCAAAGAGAGGAGCTAGAGTTTAGGCCATAAGACCTCTAACATTCCTTCACCATCTCTGACTAAGGAAGTAAATTTCCCAGCACTCTCATTGTTGTCAACTGGTCCAGAGGATGGGTGGGATATTGTACATATTTTTACGTTTACAACTAGTAATTGTCACAGGTATTAATGGAACTTTGAATCTGAACTCCTGAAAAAGTGATTTACTTTTATATATTAGAATCAACTTTAGTTTTGTCAACATAAGAAACATCCAAACCTGTAAGAAATTTTATTTGTTAATTTGAGCCAAACTGATGACAGTTTCCGGGAAGCTAAATCTCAATGGACTGAGAAAGTGCTCCACTAAATAGCAGTTTTACCACTTATTTCATACATCAGAATCAAAGGGAAAGATGTAAGGGGGTTGCATGAAATCCATTGGTGATAGATTAGGGAACCCGGGGAAAAAAAGCAAAGCAGGGCTGGGGAAAACTCTGGGATTGGATAAAAAGTAAAATGAATAGACACTTTTTTTTACACAGGTGAGGATGGGGTAGTTAACAGTCAACAATTAACATGATAACAATAACAATGAGGGGATTTGTGGTCTCCCCTCTGGTTGGTGGTTGTGCTGGGAGGAATTGGGGAGCAAATTTGATATTCCAAAGGCATATTACCAGGTATACCTAGATGCAATAAAACGACAGGCTCAGTTAAGGTACAAACTGAACTTTGTTACTGAGAAATGGTGCCCTACGACATCACTGCCTGCCATAAACCGCTGTTAGTTAGAAAGTTCTAATCTGAGACCAACCTTCTTTGTTACTTTAGATCTGAGTTTGTAACGTGCCATTCAGGCCTCTCCTGAGTTTGTTAGGTTTAGCATGTGACCTCTTTTTTGTCTTCCCTTTGGTCGTGAGAAACTTCCTTTTGAAAACTCAGTGTGGTAGGGATTAGGAAAAAAATATCTGTTTCTTGGATATGCCTGTGTAAACATAAGAAACATTCAAACCCGTAGAGAATTTTGGTGAGTTTTTTTTTTTTTTTTTTTTGAGCCAAACTGACAACGATTGCTGGGAATCAAAATCTCAATGGACTGAGAAATGCTTTGGAGAATGGCAGTTTAGCCCCTTATTTTATACATTACAATCAAAAGAGAAGACTAAGTGGGTTACATGAAATCCATTGGTGATAGATTAGGGAGGTGGGAGAATGCAACGCAGGGAAAACTTAGCGACTAGATAAAAAAATGATAGACATTTATTTACACTTACTTTCACATTGGTGAGTATGGGATAGTTAATAGTCAACAATTAACATGATAACTACGAGTGCATTTGTGGTCTCCCCCTAGTGAGGTGTCTGTGCTTTGAGGGGTCCGGAAAAAGGAAATTTGACTTTCCAAAGGTATGTTAGCATAGATGCAAAAAGACAACAGACAGGCTCAGTTAGGTAAAGATCGACTTTTGTTAGGGAAAAATACCGGCCTAGCACATGATTACCCACCATGAACTGCTTTTAGTTATAAAGTTTTAATTTCAGACCATCCTATGTGGTTCCTTTAGGCCTCTTGAGTTTGTAAGGCTGCCTTGCAGGTCTTCCCTGAGCATGCCAGCTTTTGCATGTGACTCCTTCTCTTCCACACCTGGTTATGTCTTCACATTTCAATGCAAGAAATATAGATAGATAAATATAGATATTGTGATTTGTAAGAATATATATTCGGCTTCCTTCACAATTCCTGGCTCACAGCCCCTGGAACTCCTGGAATTTCCTAAATGTTGAAAATGATAAAAAGTGTCTTTTGTTATGTTGATGGTGACTTTTGGAAAGCACCTGAAGGTGGGGCTCGTTGCCAGGAGACCCAACCAAGAGATTAGAGGGTTGGAACTTTTAGACCCCAAACCAGACCTCCAGGGAGGGGGCAGGGGCTGGAGATTTAATTCATCTGCCAATACTCAGTGATTTAATTAATTGATTATAACTATGTAAGGAAAACTCCATAAAAATCCTAGAGGACTGAGTTTGGACAGCTTCCGGGTTTGTGAATACATGGAGATTTTGTCAGAGAGGCTCCCTTGGAGAGAGCTCCGTGTACATATCTTCCATCTAGCTGTTCTTTTACAGTAAACTAATTGTGTCTTGAGTTCTGTGAGCTGTTTAGCAAATTAATTGAACCCAAGAAGAGGATTGTGGAAACCTGATTTATGGCGACTCAGTTGGAAATACAGGTAACAACCTGGGCTTGTATCTGGTGTCTGAAGTATGTGTGTATATAGACAGAGTATAGTTGTAGGATTGAACCCTTTACCTTTGGAATCTGATGCTTTTTCTGGGTCGATATAGTGTCAAAATTGACTTGAATTCTCAGACACCCTTCTGGTGTGGAGGAACCTGCTGCCCCCATGTTGGGCTTGGGTCCAGGAATTTTACATATACACATATATATATATTCATTGCTCTTTTGTATATTGCATTAATTTAGAAAAAAGTATTTATATTGTCTTCTATCTGTCCCTCTGAAAATACAGGTTGTAATATAGCCTAAATGAATTTTTAAGCATCAGTTTGTTCTATTCACCAATAAAAATTATTACTGATTTCATTGTGGGAAAATGCAAATAAATAATACATACCATCAAAATATTATTTTGGCGAAAATATATGTAAAGAATCATCAATGAGTGCATATAGAGTCTGTGAAATATCCCAAGCATTGTTCCCAAACAGGTAAGATTGTGAATAGCAATGAGCAAGTCTTGTACTTTTAATAAAAGCTATTGCTCTAGAGAAGTCACTTTGTGTGAGTCCAAACTTTGCTGCAGGAAATTGTCATGTTCAGTTTCTTGTGGTATATTCTGATCAATTTATTCAGTGCATTGCCATTAAAGTAATGGATTCAGTCGATAATCCTTGAAAGGCTAACTAGTCTGGTAAATCTTGGAATGCTGTTGAACCAACATGTGTGGAGCTCAGAAAAACATATATATTATGGTTGGCTGAATAATGACCCATCAAGTATGTTCACATCCTGAACCCTAGACTCTGTGAAAATGTTAAATTTACATAACAAAAAGTACTTTGCAGATGTGATTAAATTAATGTTCTGAGGTGGGGAGATTAATGTGAAATATTCAGGTAGTCCAATGTAATCAGTTTTATAAAAAGAAAGCAGTAGAGTTAGGGTCAGACAGAGAAGGGCTGTGACGGTAGAAGCGGAGTTTGGAATGATGCTTTCAGGATTGGTGAAGGGATTACTAGGCAAAGAACACTGGCACTCTGAAAGCTGGAAAAGGCAAGGAGATATTTTTTCCTCTGGAGTCTCAGAAGAATTCAGCCTTGACAATATCTTGATTTTAACCAAGTCCACTTCAGACCTTCAAAATTATAAGATAATACATTGCATTATTTTAAGCCTCTTTAGTTGGCAGCAATTTGATATAACAGCAACACTAACACAGTTACTGATTAAATTTGGGAAGGAACTTTACTATGATCTTACAAATGAGAGAGAAAAATGATTGACTAGACCGGGGTGTCAAACTCATTTTCACTGGGGGCCACATCAGCCTTGCAGTTGTCTTCAAAGGGCCGAGTATAATTTCAACTTCTTAACAGTTAAGGAATAGTTACATTTATACAGTCCTGAAATTATTTCGGCCCTTTGAAGGCGACTGCAAGGCTGATGTGGCCCCCAGTGAAAATGAGTTTGACACCCCTGGACTAGATGAAAAGGTAGATAAATGGTGTCACACCTGATGGCAAAGTACAAAATAATGATTGTTCATTACTGTTGTAGAAAATTACAAGTGAATTTTGTTTGTTCATCTTATATTCTGCAATTTTGCTCAATTTATTGTTGTTCAGTTACAGTTGTCCTCATTACCCACCCCCCTGCTCTCCCTTGCCCTGCCCAACACCCATTCCCATGACTTCCTTTTTTTTTACATACAACATTATTTTTTATTGGTTTCAGGTGTACAGCATAGTGGTTAGACAGTCATATATGTTACAAAGTGCTCCCCCAATAATGCCAGTACCTACTGGACACCAGACATAGTTATGACAATAATTTTTACTATATTTCCTATGCTGCACTTTTTATCCCTGTGACTATTTTGTAACTACCAATTTGTACTTACTAATCCCCTCACCTCTTTCACCCAGTCCCCCAAACACCCTACCCTCTGGAAACCATCAGTCTGTTCTATCTACAAGCAAATTGATTGGCGTTTGCCTGTCCATTTCTGAGGGTTTTTTTTATTCCTTTAGATTTTCTAGCATGACAGTTAGGCTCACCTCATTCACAAATTAGTTTAAAAGACAAATTACATTACAGTTGAAATCAGCATAGATCATCATAATTTGTTCTATCTTCCACCTCTCACTATTAACAGTAAAGCATTTTTCCTGACACGTGAGTGAAAAACAAATATCATATAAGAAAGTGGTTTTTGGTTTTTTACCTTTATGGTACTCTGAAGTTATAAGTCCTTAAAAATATTTCTAGTATCCTAAAATGTAAGTTCAGCAGAAAGTGGGTTCAAACAAAAGTTAGTATTATGGAAGAGTCAGAAGAAAAAAAATATATAAAATGATCTGAACAGAAATTTTTTATCCCAAGAAGACGTTGATGGCCAATGGGCTTAGGAAAAGATGTTCAACATCACTAATTAGGGAAATGCAAATCAAAACCAAAATGAGACATCACCTCACACTTATTAGAGTGGATATTCAAAAGGTAAATAACAAATGGTGGTAAGGGTGTAGAGAGGAGAGGGCCCTTGTGCACTGTTGATGGGAATGTAAATTGGTACAATCACTATGGAAAACACTATGAAGGTTCCTCAAAAAATTAAAAATAGAACTACCATATCTTCTAGCAATTCCAGTTCTGGGCATTTATCCAAAGAAAATGAAAACACTACTTTGAAAAGATACATGCACCCTCATGTTCATTGCTGCATTATTCACAATTGCCAAGACTTAGAAACAAGCTAATTGTCCACTGATGAATGAAAAAAGAAAATGTGACATACACACAGAGGAATATTTACAGCCATAAAAAGAAACAAAATCTGGCCATTTGCAACAACATGGATGGATCTGTTTATCTTTAAAGACAGATTGAGGACCTGCCACAGCTTCAAAATCTTTGGAATTGGTGACCTTTTGTTCTAGTCACTGTGGGTATTTGAGTAGAGACTAAAAATCATATGTCAAGGATGTCAAAGAGATATTCCTACACAGAAAGGGCAGTTAGACTAGGAAGGTATGTCAAAGCAATGTTTTTGTTATTTAATTTCATAACTGTTCAGAGAAAGAAGAATCCATTTGAACTGTGAATCAAGCACAAAAATCAGAAATCGTTACTTTGACAATGATAAAAAGTAATTAGGCTATTCATTTTTATAAATATATCTATGTGTGTATGATATTAAATGTAGGCTTTGGAAATTACAGACTCTAAATATTAACCAATTTCTCTGAGTTTGAATTTCTTCATTGACAGAATGGGAATAACCATATACCTACTTGATAGGATTTATTTGAAAATCATGAGATAACATGTAAATTATTTAATTGTATGCTCTCAATAATCTACCTATATGATTGCTGTTGGTGTACATATGTAAGATCGGCAATGAAGGGCTCAGATGTATTTAACATGTAAGTGTTCTTTCTCTCCAAGTTAAACTTCTCTTCATATAAACCTCATCTTTTCAACCACATTATTCTATACATTGGTATTTTATTGAATGAGCTCCTTTGCTACATAAACTTACAGGCAATATTACAAAGTAGAAGTTTTAAACTTGATAAAAAGGTCAGAAATTTCCTTTTATAATGCCCACATGGGCCCATGTAAGTCATCTTGTTGTTCATGTTAGGTCATACCTTGTGATGACAATGATATATGCATTCCACAAAAATATTGTTCACTTTTTCCTCTATGTTGACCTATTCCTAGCTTTAGTTTCTCACATTATATTGAAGTATATTAAATATGAGATAATTTTGCAAATAAAATGAAGAGGAACTCCTCCCCATGTTTTTAATAAATCCAGTGCCCTGCCAAAATTCTACATTGTATTGAATCTTTTAATGGTATATTGATGAACCAAGATTAGAACTACATTGAGTGGCAATTTTCCTTCAAGAAGATTTTAAATTCCATGAACTGCAAGAATGAGTGCTCTTAATTGGTTCTCTGGCTTTTATAATTTTAACTCTGTCCTGATGATTCCCAAATCTATATTGTCAACATAGAATGCTCCCCTGATACCTCTAGTCATTTATATTTGGTCCACTAGCACTACCAACTCAATATGCTCTAAATATAATTTGTCATCTTTCCTAAAAATCTCACCCATTCTTCTGTATTTCCAATGCTGTATATCCAAACACTAGGACAGGATCTTTAGAGTCATCCTAGACTCCCTTTCTCTCATCGCCATTTAGTCAACAACCCACACTTCTGGATTTTACCCCTACATGTTTCTTCCATCACATTATATCCATCTCTCTCAACTACTGACTGTACTAATTTAAGCTACCATCATCTCTCCTGGGTTAACCTGACATTAGTGTATTTTAATAATTTCTTTGTCCCTAGTTTCATTTATTTCCGTGTATGCTCCATGAATTGTCAGAATAATCCATTTTAAAAAAGAGGTTTCATTGTATTTCTCTTTTGCTAAAAACTTCTCAGTGTTCACTGCTGTTCTCAAAACTAAGTACAAGCTGCCCGACTTGGCAACCTAGTTTTTTATGATCTAACAAATAAACTTGCCTACCTTTCCAGTCCCATCTCTAGCAACTTCTGACTTGCACTTGACATTTCAACAACAAAGAAGTGTCTTTAGTTCTTCACATAAAGAGTTGCCAGATTTAGAAAAAAATATATAGGACACCTAGTTAAATTTGAATTTCAAATAAACAATGAATACTTCTTAGTGTAAGTCTATCCTATGTAACACACTGTTTCTTTGCTTTCATTTATCCTATCACATGTCCTGGGAATGCACTGGCCAATTTTAAATTCAACTCCATTACTATCTCTTGTAGGACACCCATCCTCCACATTTTCTCCCCTCCCATCAATCCTAATGTACTGTAATGGTTACTTTTTGTGTCTTCTATCAGCAATGTTCCATGAGGGCAGGGATCATATCTTATTTTTCTCTGTGTTTCCATTGTCTAGCATAGTGCCTGACACAAATGTTTATATTTTGTCCTTAAACCCAGTGGAAAGAATATTTTCCTCTGTACAAAAGAAAATTAGAAGAAAATCTTTCCTAAACCAGAGCTCCAAACTCAAAGTTGATAAGACAGTATATTTTCCCCTAGAGATTGAAAAATTAAAATAAGTTTAATGGAAAAAAAATCTTATTTTTTAGACCCATGAAACCTACTTTATTCCATAATTTTTCAGCAGCTTCTTTGACCTCCAAACAATATATATGATCTACTGGCTCACATTGTTTGATTTTTGACTTATGCTCCAATATGTCTTTAAATTCATATATTTTTCTGGATTTCAAAGACCTATATTAACAAGGGAAACATATAAATCCCAGTTAACAACCTTAAAAGAAACTCACACTAACTATTTTCTGGGTACAAGTTTCTATGCTCATTGTCTACATTTTATTTTACTAAGGATAGGTTTTTACTTAGCACTTGAAAAAGAGTGTATTTGAATATTCACTAAAAATTGAGTCAGCTACAAATTTGATATTCAACTCTATGCTCACCCAGAAGATAGGTAAACACATTAATCAGTGAGTAAAGAAAGGTTAGTCATATGGAGAATCTGAACACGGGAATTAAATTTTTGCTAGCAGCCTCTCCTTTTTTCAAAGCACACTCTTCAATAGTTCGTTAGATTACACATTAATTCTTAAAACATAATATTATCTAGTTTTAGTCATAGAAGTTGCAGCAAAACTTGCTTTATGCTATATTCAAGGTATCTTGCCACTAGGTCTGACTGCTGAACAAATACTTTAAAGTGGAAGAATCCTGGGTTTTGTAGATTTCTAAAAATAAAAGAAAAAAAATAAAACAACCTCCAAAAGCAAACAAAAAACATACACACAGATAGGACTTGAGGGTGAATATATCAGTTCATCAGAACTGCTAAAACAAAGGTCTATAAATTGGGTAGTTTAAAACAACAGAAATCTATTGTTTCACAATTCTGAAAACCAGAAGTCTGAAATCAAAATGCCAGTATTATTGGTTGCATCTGAGTGTTAGAAGGAGCATCTGTTCCATGCTTTTGTTTTAGCTTCTGGTAATAGCTTTTAGATTCTGGTGTTCTGTGGGTCATAGGTGCATCACTCCAGTAAGATTTTATTTATTTTTAGAGGGAGGGAGAGAAACATCGATTGGTTTCAGGTTGCATCTTGCATGCCCCTGGCCTGCAACCCAGGCATTTGCTCAATCCACTGAGCCACACCAGCTAGGGCTTTTTAAACAATATAAGATCCCAGCCAAACGTAATCTTGCTTACCTTTTAGGTCACAAACATTGGGTGACAATTATTTTACTTCTACAGTATTTGTAAGTTCCAAGAGATTTGTTAAAATAAGTGTTTTGATTTTAAAAAAATGTGAAACCTTGTAAAAATATGTTAGCAACCAGACTTCGAGGTATGTGATTCATAATAATTAGATGGATTTATAAGATTCCGATGTCATACTAATTATGTCTGAACAATTATATTTAGGTTCTAAGTAGCTGTATGACAATTACATATAGGTTAAAATACATAAATTAAATGCAAATATCTATTTCACCAGCAACAGTTTTTGCTCAGTTTGAGCAATTTAACTGGCTTGGCCACAATAATGGTTAAAACAATGGTGTTTCATGTACATAGTTAAAGTGTGTGCTAATTAGGTTTGCAGATGACACCAGCTAGTGAATTTGCTAGTATGTTTGAATTCAAAGTGACCTGAATACTTAGATAAATGGTCTTTTAGAAACAGAGAAATTCAATAAATGTAAGTGCACATGGCATACATAGTTGGTTAGAATAAGTAGTTGACTCCTAGCTACCTACCTACTTCTAGGTTCCGGATCCATTTAATCTCTCAAGATTGTCTTTTCTCAAATTTAGTTCTATCATCAGTATGCTAGACAGAAATAATCAATAGACCCTCATTGTTCATCACATTAGGTTCAAACTTCTCATTCGGGCATTTAAAACTCTAACATTTATTTTATATTAACAAGGTCTCCAGATATTTGGAAATTAAACAGTACATTCTTACTAAACCATGTGTCGAAAGAAATTATTGAAGGAAATTAGAAAATATTTGGAACTGAATGCAAATCTAAATACAATGTATAATTTAGTGGTACTCAGCTAAAGCATTGCTAAGTGGGAAATTTGTCATTAAATGCTTATATTAGAAAGGAAGAAAAGGCTTAACACAGTAATAGCAGCTTTACCTTAAGAAATTGGAAAAAGAAAAGTAAATTAAACCCAAGGCAAACAGAAGAATAGTTATACAGATAGGAGTAGAAATCAGTGAAATTGAAATTAGAAAAACAATAAATAATGTCAATAGAACAGAAATTGTTTCTTTGAAGAGATCAGAAAATCTGAAATATCTGAAAAAGAAATTTTTAAAAACTGTTATAAAGTAATGGCTTCAGACACTGTATCTTAGTTGCTTACACAGCTTAGGCTCCTATAACAAGATACCACAAACCGAGTGACTTATCAACAACAGAATTTTATTTCTCACAGTTCTGAAGTGTGAAATCATGGTGCTAACATGGTTGACTTCTGGTGAAAATCTTCTTTCAGATTGCAGACTGCTGATTTCTCACTATCTTTCCATGGCAAAAAGAGAACTAGCTAGCTCTCTGGCCTCTTCTTAGAAGGGCATCAATCTCATTTATGAGGGCTCTACCTTCATGACTTAATTACCTGCTAAAGGGCCTCACCTACAAACCGATGAAACAAATCTTTGTTTCTGTTCTGGGGATAAACAAATATTTAGTCCACTGCATTCATAATTTAAAGTATATGAAACTGCTCATGTGGAGAAAAGGATATATATAATACTGGAGTTTGCAGAAAGGGCAAAAATGATAGGACAATTAGCAATTATATAAATGAATAAATGTCTTATACAGTAGTAATTTATAACTGTTTAATAGTGTGGAGTAGTCATCAAATTATGTAAATCTACAAATGCATATAAAGGAAACAAGGTGATAATGTGGGAAAATAAAGAACAGTTTTAATTTTGTAAGGAGAAAATGGTAGTTAAATTATTAAATGGTTTTGGTAAAAAACAGCATTGGCAAAGATATTGGTGCTTTATTAATTCACTTGTATTTTTTTTTTTTGGAGAATGCAAACCTATATTTTAAAAAGGGAAAAATAAAATAATTGTAAGATGATTCCATTGCAAAGAAATAATGTGTATATACTTTACCACTGAAAATCTGTAGAAACAACTTTGGATGAAAATCATTGGGTAAAACTCAGGGATTGATTAGTTTCAGAAATAGGGCCATAGTCCAAAAAATACAGACAAAATGCTCACATGAGGAAAGTCTTCGTTGCTGTTCTAAAAAAGAGAGAAAAGAAATACATAGAAATAACAGTGATGAGAAAATCCTAAGGCACACAAATAACATGGAATCATATCCATGGCCATTAATGGTTTTGCTAGGGCAGTGTGTGAATGAAGCTATTAAAATGGTGAAATTGTTGAGTGTAGAAAATGAGTATGTGAGATATATAGCTAACAACAAAGCCATATAACATAGAATAGAGCAACATTATCAAAATTATGAATCAGTACTTTTTACATATTTGGTTTGTGAAAGATAATTGTGGATTAAACTCTTCATAATCTATGAAAGAAAATGATAAGCATTCTTATGAAAATGTTGCATCAATAATAGAAAAGTAAAATTGCATTTTCAGGTACACCTTGGAATTAATGCAGTAATGAATAAAGAATGTATTTTTTAAATAATACGATTTATTTAGTATGAGCTTTGACAACAGACATATACAACTGAAAATAATAAATACAGTCATGATAATTCCTTCTCAAATTGCCTATATTCTGTCCTTCATATAAAGACTAGATCTAGCCCTGGCTGGCGTAGCTCAGTGGATTGAGCGTGGGCTGCAAACCAAAGTATCGCAGGTTCGATTCCCAGTCAGGGCACATGCCTGAGTTGCAGGCCACGGCCCCCAGCAACCACACATTGATGTTTCTCTCTCTCTCTCTTTCTCCCTCCCTTCCCTCTCTAAAAATAAATAAATAAAATCTTAAAAATATAAATACTAGATCTAATCATATCAAAGAGAACATGATTTAGATATAAATACAACTTTCCTTTTCAAAATATAAGTTAATACTTTTTCTGGAGAGAGGGCTTTAAAAAGAAGATAGATTCTTATCTGTATAGCATTGTCTTTGAAAGTGTTAGGGAACTTGGATTACTACATACAGTTTATGAATTGGATTGCAATTTTCTTTCTTGTCAAACCAGCAGTGGGTACGCCAGAGGCTAGGTAGAATCTGACAAACAAACCATCTAGAGAATGTGTATTTACTTTTGGTAGTTAAAAATAACATTTTAAAGTATTTATATTTTATAATTAAAAGATATTTCATAAGTGTTTCAGAAATGTTGGACAATTTTAAAACCATAAATAAGAAAATAAATTACTTCTATTTCACTACTAGAGAAAATTGTTGGTATTTTGCTGTATATTTTCCCAGTTGTGTGTAAATATGCCTATATTAATATAAATGTGTCACACAGCTTTTCAATCCTTATTTAAATAAGATTAAAATTTTGTGGACATTTGTCATGTATAGATAATTTAGACTTTAAATTGGATTATAGGACTTCTGCTTCTGGTCAAGATGGTGTGATAGGAATTGAACTCTCCTACCTGATATGCCTAAAATTCCAGATGAAATATATAAAGCGACAACTTCAAATTTTATTGGTCATTAGGCCATAAAGGAGAGAGATCTCTAAGAAATGGAGAAAAATGAGATAAGTCTTACAATACCCAGTTTATTGCCTGGGGAGATAATGTAGGCTACAGTGCACAAAGGGGGAGCCTGGACAGTGTCCTTGAATTGAGGAGATGAAGCTGGGAGTCCAGAAAGGCTAGAATTTGCAGGAAAGAATACTAGAGAGAAAACTGCTGCACAGAAAGAGAACTCTAGATCTCCTACAGGGCGGGGAATACTTCCTGTTCCCATTATTCATGAGTCATTGGAGTGCTTGGAAGGTTTTTGCCTTTGTAGTAAAACATGGATGAAAAGTCAGAAAGCCCTCCATGTTATTTGGTGCTTAGAATCTATTGGGTTGGCCAAAAAGTTCATAATTTTTTCTGTAAAATAAAAGACACATTTTTCATTTTCACCAATAGCTTTATTGATTTGAATATTTTTAGTATGTTGGCTATCTCCTGCTATTGGCTTCTAGTGGGTAGAGGCCAGGGTTGCTGCTAAACATCTTCCAATGCATAAGACAGCCCCACAGCAAAGAATTATTTGGCTAAAATGTCCATAATACTAAGAAAGCTCTCAAACCACTTTTGACATATTCAATCAGTCACAGCACCTTCTCCTTACACTGTACAAATCTTTTTGTGTTTCACTTGTATTTTTATCTTTCTTGAAATAATAAAGCATAATGTACCACAAATGTGTATTTTCTTCCATCTTCAATATTTAAATGGCTTTACAAAAATTCACTAATTTTGGTAAGTTTTTTTTAAATGTACACTGATATGACAGCTGTCACAATACAACTTAACAAAATTGTTTTGAATGAAATTAAAGACACCTAAGCACTACTAGAGCCATCATAGGGAAAAAAAAAACTGAATGAATTTTTTACCAACCCAATACCAGGTAAAGCACTAGCATGACCTCTTTGCAGAAGAGAGTTCAAGGCAAGGGTAGGAAGGAAAGAAGAGACAGGGATTGTAGTAATCAGGAAGGAGGAGTCTGTAAAAAATTCTAATAAAATCTGAAGGGGTATAGTGGGTTGCAGGGAAGGCAGCTAAGCCAGTTCCATTCTGAGAACAGAAACTCGATTAGTGGGTCGGACTGTGTGTGGCTGTGTGTCTAAGTCAAGGATGGGGCAATGAGTTCGGGAACAAGAAACAGGATGGTAAGATATGTTGGGGATGCAAAGGTTGGGGGCTCCAATTTGTTGGTAGTGCTAGAAAGTCAGGGAGCAAAATTGGGAATCAGTACACACACCTGGATGCCTGTGCAGGGCCTGATGAAGTCTATGGCTGAGGAAAGAAAGGTCTTCTGACATAGAGCTTTCCCAGCAGTGCTCAGGAGGAACCCTGGAGATCTGTGGTCACGTGCCAGGGCCACTGCCCCTGAGGGAGAAGAAAGGGTACCGAGTGAGCAGGACTCTGGGATTACAGTCTTCACTTCAACCAAATTGCTCTGCCTTGCTCATGTTTTGTGGATTCAGTTTCTCCGAAAACTTCAGTTGAAACATGATGTCCCACATCTAAAATTTTGGCAGTCAATCTCCACCAATTAAGTATAGGAGGCATTATGGAATTTCAGCCTCCAATTATCTGAGACCTCCAACGTCTTTTTCTGTTTGTGATGAGAAAGTAGTTACTGCAGACCTGCCAGCTGCCTAAAACAGACACTAGGTTGGAGCAGATGTGTCTGGGTGTTGGTGGGTGTAAGCTCAGAGTTGGATAAAGGATGCCAAGAGTAGCTTCTTAAAAGGGAGCTGAGATATTCACAATATATTAACTGTATGTATAATATGAGCTATAAATATACAGGCATGCTCACAAGCATATGTATGTGTGTATACATATATATGGAAATAGAAAATTTTTCTTTGATTGGTGGATTTTTTGGTGAGTTACTTCTCCCTTTACTTTTTTTCCCTTGGATTAATCAAGTATTGTGTGATTTTGATTTGCAGGAGAGATGTCTGCTATATATACCTCAATTTTATCTAAACCGGTGGCCTCAAATGACTTCTATTGATGTAACCTAACCTAATCTCCAGTCTGAATTAAGTGCATTGTCATTTTCTTTTGATTTTCTTGAGCATGTGTTCAATAAATGTTAGCTGAATGAATGAATGAATGTATGAGTGAGTGAATGAAAGAAACTAAGTATCAGAAACTCACATTTGTTGATTTAAAATGTGGAGCCTACCACATGCCTGAACCTTCTGCCTTTATAGAAGAAAGACCCAAATAAATACAGCTTTATATGGATGAGGGCTTAAGTTAATTTTTTGCTTAACCTAACAAGAAAATGAGAGATACAAATTAAAATAATAGTGAGACAATATATTTTTACTCATAATTTTCCCCCAAATTTGAAATATGGATGATATAAAATGGTTCTGACTACATAGATTATTAAAATACATTAGTTAATGAGAACATTGATTGTTATAACATTTACAGGCTAGGGTTTTAGCAATCTTTACAAAAATTTAAAATATGCCTTTTCAGTAGTGATTAGTGGTCTGTTTCAAATAAGCCAAGATTCTATATCAAAATGTCTTTCTTATGAGAAAATGCACACTTTTGCCTAAGGATTCAAGTACAAAGATTTTGATTTAAGTTATATTACTCAAATAAAAGTGGGAAATGCATATTTATCAGGAGGAGAAGTGTATAATTAATTATGGCACATATGTACTTCAGAATTTTAGGGAGTAGTTACTAAAGTGAGGTAAATCTACATGTGCTGTCACAGAAAGACCTCAGATCCATTTTACTAAGTGACAAAAGCAAATGTCAGATGAATATGTATTTCATTACCCATGCATGTAAAAAATATATATTTTTATGGCATATATAGAAAAGCTTAAAATCAGCTTGAAAAGAATAATACACATCAGATTGTTGCTTGCAGTTACCTGTCAAGGATAGGGCTGAATTGGTGGGGGACAACTTTGTAAAGAGAATAGTGATTGATCTTTATTTTTAGAATGTTTTGTGGTAAGTATATATGCACAATTACTTTTGTAATTAAAATATTTAAACAAGCCTGAGAACAGGAATAAGGGCTGGGCATTAATTAGTTAAAGAAACTGTTCATTTATGCAACAGACAAACCCTGAAATTTAAATGATTTAACACGACACATTTTTTGTTTCTGTTCACATGCATTTCTGATTTTTGTTGGCAGAGACTTTCTGCTCTCAGGCAAATCAGGGATCCTGGCTGCTTCTACCCTGTAGCTCCACTGTCTCAACACGGGGGGCTCCTTGTTTGCTGCTGAATGGCAAAGGAAGCATGGAAATTATATACTGGCTCCTGCCTAACTACAAATGGATGTTCCAGGAAGGAGGGAAAGGCAAGATGTGAATGAGCACTTGTAGTGTCTCTTATAAGCTGTCATATAGTAGGTGCTCAATAAAAAGCAACTATTATAATGTTATGACAACAACCCTCTTCATTTCTTGGAGGAGTTTCTGAGAAAACCATTTTTTCTTTGAAATTCACCAACTTTTCAAGTGCCTACTATGTGATGGGTGCTTTCAAATACAGGACCACATTTTGTTTTCAAAGGATCCTGTAAATTTTAGCAAGGAGTCCTGCACTGCCCTTTGATAATCTCTATAATCTCAGTAGCCTGAGAAGTCTTTACTTCCTTATGATGCAAAATAAAAATGTTAATTTGTGAGTCTTTGGTACACTCCACATGACTGAGCATTCCCAAATATCTGTATAGATGTCATCAGGCATACTGGGAAACAGGATATTCCTGTGGGGCAGATATACATACAAGAGGCAGTAGAAGGATGGTTAACTATTTTTTTTCTTTTAAAATCAGACTTAATAAGTCCACCAAAGAACCATTGTTTTATCTCCTAAGAGGACTCCAGGGCTTTAAGAATTTGGCCCTTGTAGATGTTTGCTTATACTGTGATTTCAAATGGGAAAACAATTTGAGGATGTATTGAAGATGCCAGGAGGTATGCCCAGGCATCTAAACATCCTACAAAATGCACTTTCTATTGTGACCCTAGAAAGAGATGCCAAGAGACTTCTGCAGGGAGTAGGAATGCTCAATGTGAGGGGTAAGGCAGGAAATTTGGGTCGTTTCTCTGGGAGCAGGATACAGTCTTCAAAGGAAGAGGAAGTGGCAAGCTGGTCAGTAGGCCAGGCTGCCTAGCTGGACAGGAGGCGGCATGGAGGAAGGAGGAGAAGTGTATATTACAGGCATAATGTACACTTCAGTGGGAGAAAGGTGCCTGTAATGCAGGAAACTACTGGGTCTGGATAAAAATGACAGCACCTACACAGAGTCCACTGTCAAGGAGCCCTGGGGCTCAGGCAGGAGGATCCTATGTAAATAAAGCCCACAGATAATCCCCAAATGGTGTTTGCTACTTTTTGTCACCTTATTTATTTATTTATTTATTTAATTTTTTTAGTAAGTTTTTTTAAAATTTTATTTATTTATTTTGAGAGAGAGAGAAACATCAATGTGAGGTTGCTGAGAGACATGGCCTGCAACCTAGGCAGGTGCCCTGACCGGGAATTGAACCTGCAATGCCTGGTTTGCAGCCTGTGCTCAATCCACTGAGCCACACCAGCCAGGGCACCTTATTTATTTTTTAAAAGTATTTATTTTTTAGAGAGAGGGGAAGGAGAACGAGGAAGAGAAACATCAATGTATGGTTGCCCCTCACATGCCCCCAACTACGGACCTGGTCTGCAGCCCACCCATGTGCCCTGACTGGCAATCAAACCAGTGACCCTTTGGTTTACAAGCCTGTGCTCAACCCACTGAGCTACATCAGTCAGGGCTCACCTTCTTCAGGCCCATTTTTAGTACCTTGGCCACCGGGCCTTTGTTTTTTTTTTACTGAAAATCTTGGAATACCAAGAAGATAAATGAACAAAGAAACAAAAGATCTGCCTCAGGCTATGATTAGAAATACTCTGGGCCTAGATGAATTGAGGACTGAGTTCTAGTACTGTACTAGTCCTGTCACTCCATTGGGCACTATGATCTTGGGCAAATTGCCAACTACAAGGAGTCTCAGTTTCTTAATTCATGATTTGGGTGTGGCAAGCCCTGACTTGGACTGGTATATAATGCAAGTGAATGAAGCATCTGGATAGTGCCTGACATTGATTGGATCTTTAATGAAAAGCAGAATTTCTAATAATTTTGAACCCAGCCTCTCACTCCCTTCTCTGTGATTGTGTGTGATGACATTTCAGAGAACATGCAGCACTCTATGGTGCAAGATACCTAATGAGCCAGAAATGCAACTTTGTACATAAGACTCGCTGAATTTTCCATTAGTGGCTGTATTATTTGAATATGAGGAAGTCTTCCTCAGTGGAATGCAACTCAAAATTCCTAGAATTTGAGTCAAAGACTAACTCCTTTTCTCTCCCCAGCTGCTCTTCCATACAGATCACTATTTACATTCATTTCACCCCACCCAAAATCTTGCCTTTGCTGAGAGCTGGCCAAATTACACTCAAGATAGCATCATTAAAATTTCCTTTCAACGGAGTAGGCTCTGGCTGTCCTAGGCCAGGGAAAAAGTGCCAGCCTCTGGGCACCACTTCAAAGAAATATCACCCTGTTGTCAGATAATCCTTGCAGACATAGTGTATAGAGCACTTAGTTTGTGCACTGTGTTCCGAGGCATGGGGACAAGGGCACAGGACACTTTCCACACCTGCTCCAGGTGGGGATTTCTCTCTGGTTTATTCATGATCCTAAAGGAACATCTAAGCAGCTTTCTATCCTAGGCTTTTTTTCTAACCTGTTAGACACACCTATAATAATAAATGAGCAATTGAATCGGTACTCATTAAGATTTAGTTTTGGATACATTCTTTAATTGGCAAAGCCAAGCCAGGTATATCTTTAATTTTACAAAACAGCAAACTAAGATACAAGAATCCTAGGGTAACCATCTTGTACATTTCCCCCCAATTTCTTGATCTCATCTATTTTATTGCTGTACACTTTTACATTCTTAATTCCTATTCCAATGCCATGTTATCCTGCTGATCACAAAATGAGATGTAAAGGTTCCCTGTTTTATTTTACAGAACAGCAAAATTCTTATCCTTAAACCTGTTAAACAGCACTAAGTACATGACCAATATCATTCACAAACCTAAACTCTGAGGCTAATCTTTTAAGAGAAAGAACATTTGAAGTATAACCTAAAAAATAAAAAGGTAAAACCTGCAATTCAATGCTCCACTACATAGAATCTTGATTTCCCTCTTCAAAAACTGGAGAAACTGCCTCAAACTTTACTCAGGACAGAAGCTGCTGGACATGCTACTGGAACTTTCACTAGCTATTGTGGTAGTACCATCACCCGTGGCAGCACCGGCCTCAGCTCGCTGTCTCTCATCTGTCAAAGCATCCTCATACCAGCGTGGGAAGGCAGTGGGCTCAGTCCCAGTGACCCTGGTGAAAAACTCAAGGACTTTCATCTTGGTAGTTTCAGCATAAGCTCTTGGACCCCACAGGAACTCGTAGCGTGGAGGATCACTGTTGGGCACCTGCTGGCACTCCAGGTACTTTTCCTGAACTAAATCTTTGGTAATGAGCTTCCTGGGTTCCCCATAGATGAAATCCTCCTTCCCAGCGTACACCCCAATCATATTCAGCACTTCCCAGATTCTCTCTTCTGGGGCACAGTTACCCTCCATAAAGATTATGCCCAAGATCAATATCAGGAAGCCAGTCTTGGGCATGCCCTGGTCACCACTGACTATCCCATCATAGGTGAGGTCTAGTATTTTGACAAGCACATAGGTGTGGCTGGTGGGGTCCACTTCCTTCACTTCAATGCCAAAAACAACTGCCATGCACTCACAGACTTTCTTGAAGATCTCAGGGAAGTGATCCTTGTGCTCTTTCATGACATTCTCCAGGATTTCTGCCTCTGTGATGGGCTCCCGTGATACATACTTGATACTCAGGTATTTCACTAATTCAGCCACCTTCTTTTGCAGCCCTCCTGTCCACAAGGACTCAGGATTTGGTGGAGACTGTGAGGTGCTTGGACCCTCCTCTTGCCTGCTGGTACCCTCATTTGATTTGCCTGATGGAATGGCTTCAGTGGCAGGGTGGAAGGAGCAGGCTCCCTGGGAAGTCTGGGGAACACTTGATATTTCAGCAGCAAGCACAATCTTTGTGGTCTCCGGGATCAAAGGAGAAAGAGAGGAGGAGGAAGCTTCCTCCTCAGTTACAGGAGCCTGTGCAGCTACAGGGCCTGGAGCCTCTCCTTGGGCCTCAAGGCTTTCTTTAGGCTCCTGGCCTTGACTCTTTCCACTGCCAGGCATGATGACTTATTTTGGGAGCAGCGAGCTGGAGGTGAGCTGGAAGTGGGTGATGGGGCCAGTAGCCTGAGGGAGAGAGGAAGCTAATGAGAAACACAAAATTGTCAGCCCTTCCCGGGTCCTCAGAGCTGTGAGAAAGGGCAGGTTTCTGTGGGGCCCTCACTATCCTCTCAGCTGTACCTAGAGGGCCTAGTACTCTTCCCTCTGATCTTCACAGATTGGGCCATTTTGACAATGGCCTCAGACCCCCAATTTGCAAATGGAGGGGGAAAGGGAGGTTCTGTCTGACAGCATTTCTTTGGGCCCCCAGGGCTGACGGAGGAATTGGGGTGAATTTCTATGGAGATTACGCTGGGTTCTGTGGTATGTCCCACCCTCCTCCCCAAGGAATTCATTTACTTCTGACAGGGAATTCTTACCCTCTCCCTTATGCAGACCCGAAAATGCGGCCCTGAGCAAGGCTCCTATCACCCCTAAAGCACCCACGAGGAAATACAGAGCATTGCAGTGGGCACCTCTGCCTACCTTGCATGGGCCTCTAAAGGCTGAGAGCAGGAAAATGTTCTGTGAGCTTTTTTTTTTCTACGATAGGAGGTCCCATCAGTCCTCCATAAAGGGCCTCTCCTTAAAATCTCGCAGAGCCTGGGACACCTGTCTACGGAGTGAAGTACTCAACGTATTCATGTCTCAGAAAAAGCCTCCCTTCCCTCAAACTGCCAAGATGGCTGCCCCTCAGACTCCCAAGATGGAGTCCGGACAACAATTTGCAGGGCAGAAAACAAGGGCAGGGTGGGGGCTGGGGCATCTTCTCTTAGAGATGAGAACTCCGTTTAGTCCTTTCTCAGAGTCCTTACCTTAAGGCTTAACAGGTCCACGTAGTCCCTCCCTCTGCTGATCTGAATCCAGTCTGAAGCTTCTGGTCCCTTAGACTCCTGAGGCCAGAAGTTTATGTACCTCACTTTCTCCACTGTCTCTGGTCTGCAGGAATGAAGGGGCAGAGCCTCGGCCTGAGGCCCCTTTTATCTATGGTAGGAGGTTACATCACCCCTCCCCTCTGGAGCCTCCCCTTGAAGCCTGCGGGGCCTGAGACTCCTCCCTCTGCTGACCTGAGTTCAGGCGCCTCAGAGAAACCCTTGCCTCCCACAGATTCCCAAAGCAAAAATCAGGCTGCAACACATCCGGGTACAATGCTTTGCATTTCCCAGGGCTCCTAGGAGCAGAGTGGGATTGGATCCCACTCTAGGCGGGATGGGAAAATCCTTCAGTCTTTGCGTTGACTTCTCCTTAAGCCCTCCCCTCTCCCCCTCTGCTAACCTGAGGCCTCAACCCCTCACATCAAGACCCTTCACCCAGATAATCAAAATGGAAAAGAGGCGGGGCATCAGCCCAACAGGCCTGCACGGAGTCTACCAGACTGACAGTAAAGACAAGGTAGGTTTCTGTGTGGCTCCTTATGTGTTCTGGGTTGGGTGTTACGCTATCCTCCAAAAGGTATTCATATTTTCTGACAGAGGCTGCCCCCTCTGCCTTAAACCCCTGTCTCACTGAAAAGCACATCACAAAAATACAGAGTGTGGGTGATGTGGCCTGTTTCTGACAGTCCTGCCTGTGGCCTCCCAGGGCTGAAAGCAGGGCTACACCTCTATGGAGCCCTTCTGTCTGGGTTGGGTGGCCAATTCAGCCCTCCATAAAGTTCTCACTTTTATATCTGGCAGAGCCTGGGATTACTTACTCTCCTGATCTGAGTCCTGCCCCACGATATCAAAGGCATCACCTCCCTAGAAATGTACCCCCTCTCCTGGTGAAAGTCAAGGTCTACAACATCTTGCCATCATGTCCCAAGGTATCCCATGCCTAACAGCTGGGGTAGGATGGGCAGGGGGAGAATTCTCTTCTGTGGTGGGGTTCCTTAGTCCTTCAGAATCATTGCCATGTATTGACTCCTGGCACTGAGTTGTCCTACCTCTGCAGACCAAAGTCCATCCACCTCAAGCCAGAAGTGGAAGACAGTAGCCCAAGCTTGTCATCTTGGCACATGCTGGTAAGGCAATAAATCTGTAAATTATTTGAGGACAATTGACATATTTCTAATAATCTCAATCAGGAAAATTTTATAGTTGCATCCATAACAATTATGGACATTTTTGTGAAGCTTCTTAGGTAATTTTTAGATTTTCATTCTGCTATGTATGGGATATTTAAAAAAGATCATAGTGCATTTATTATCCTATAATTTGTCCATTTTCCTACGGACAAATAAAAGTTTGCAGTGTCAATGAAAGAAAGGGAAGTACCTTTTTATAAAATTTAATTTTATTCTTCCAGCTTTATTGAACTCTGCTTGACAAATAAAAAATTGGGTTTAAAGCACACACTGTGATGTTAAATACGCATATACATTGTGAAATAATTATAAGTAGCTAATTAGCATATCCATCAACTCACATAGTTACCATTTTTTGCATGTGGTGAGAACACATAAGGTTAACTCTCTTAACAAATTTCAAGTACACGGCGGGGGGGTACCCAAAAAACCCCAGAATTATCTTCTGGAGAGTGGGCCACTTGCAGCACAGGCTTCCCCTTACCAGCTGAGTGTTCTAGGAACCCATCTGTACCAGTTTACCAGCTCACATTGTTGTGAGAGGCTGTGTTTGGTTTCAGTGGAATGTTTGAAGACTGTTTTGATGCATTTGCCTGCTCACACGCTGAGCATTCAGCAGCTTTTGACCAAAAATGGCATGACCCCTGTGCTCCACCCTCATCCGATCTTGCCCCAAGCAACCTTTTTTTTTGTTTCCTCAGATGAAAAAAGTCCTCAAAGGGAAATGTTTAGCCAATGTGGAACAGGTGAAATAAACAACAACAGAAGCACTAAAAGGTATCAAAATAGAGGAGTTCAAAGACTGTTTTGAGCAGTGGAAAAAAAAGTCTTCAGAGTTGTGTTGCATCAAATGGAGAGTACCTTGAAGGTGACTGAAGTTTAAACATGTAAGAATGAATATACAAATTTTTATAAATAAATTCTGTGTTTTGGGTCCCTCTCCTTGTATATAATAGAGTATGATTAACTATAGTCACCATGCTGTACATTAGATCCCCAGTACTTATTCATCCCACATTACTGAAACCTTTTACCCTTTGCCCACCATCTCATTTTTTCCACACCTCAGCTCCTGGCAACCACTGTCCAGTCTGCTTTTATGAACTTGATATTTTTAGATTCCACCTGTGTGAGATCATGCAACATTTGTCCTTTTCTGTCTGACTTATTTCGCATAGAATAATGGCTTCCAGGTTCATTAATTTGTCATGAATAGGATTCCTTCTTTTTTAAAACCAAGTAATATATTCCCCTCCCCCCTTTCTCCAGGGCGGGGCAAAAAAATAGGTTTAGTTGTTCATGTGGAAAATAATTAATAAATAATAACACAAAAATAAACTCTGTTTCACATACAACAATAAACCTACTTTTACCCCACCCTGTATGTATATGTATGTGTATAGAGAAAATGAACATTTTCCTTACTCCTCTATTAACTGACACTTCAGTGATTTTCATATCTTGACTATTGTGAATAATGCTGCAATGAACATGGGAGTTCAAGATACCTGTTTCAGACAGTAATTTCATTTCTTTTGGATATATACCCAGAAGTGAAATGCTGAATTATATGGTGGTTGTACTTTTAATTTTTTCAAAGGGACCTTTTAAAACATTTTACTTATTTATTTTTAGAGAGAGGGTGAGGGAGGGAGAAAGAAAGGAAAACATCAATGTGTGAGAGATATATCGATTAGTTGCCCCTTGCTTGCCTCCAACTGGGGATCTGGCCCAGAACCCAGACCTTTTGGTTCACAGGCCAGCACCCCATCCACTAAGCCACACCAGCCAGGACTGTATTTTTAATTTTTTGAGAAACCTACATAATGTCTTCCACAGTGGCTGTACAAATTTACATTCTTGCCAATATTTATTATCTCTTGACTTTTAAAAAAGGACTTTATTTATTTATTTTTAGAGAGAGGGTAAGGAAAGGAGAAAGAGGGAGAGAAACATCGACTGGTTACCTCTACCACACCTTCAACTGGGGACCTGCTCCACAACCCAGGCATGTGCCCTGATTGGGAATCAAACCCCTGACCTTTTGGTTTGTGAGATGATACCCAACCCACTGAACCACACCATTCAGGGTTCTTATCTGTTGTCTTTTTAATAATGGCCATCCTCACATATGTAAGGTGATATTGTGGTTTTGATTTTCATTTCTCTGTTTGGTGATGCAGAGCACCTTTTCATACACCTGTTGGTCATTTCTATGTCTTTTTAGAAATATATATTCTGGTCCTTAGCCCACTTCTTATTCAGGTTATTATTTTTTTTGGTACTGAGTTGTCTGAGTTCCTTATAAATTTTGAATATTAACCCCAAATCATATATATGAATTGTAAATATTTTTCTCATTCCATAAGTTGTCTTTTTTTCTCTATTGTTTCTTTTGCTACACAGAGGCTTTTTAGTTTGATGCCATCCCACTTTCTATTTTTGCCTTAGTTGCCTGTGCTTTAATAAAAAAAATTAGTTATTTAATTTTTAGAGAGAGGGGAAGGGAGGGAGAAAGGGAGAGAAACATTGATCAGTTGCCTCTCATATGCTCCTCAACCAGGAACCAAACCCACAACCCAGGCATGTGCCCTGATTGGGAATTGAACTGGTGACCTCTTGCTTCACAGGATGACTGCCAACCAACTAAGCCACATGGGTCAGGACAGTTGCCTGTGCTTTTGATGTCATATCCAAAAAATCATTGCCAAGATCAAGGTCTGTGTTTTCTTCTAGTAGTTTTAAAGTTTTAGGTCTTACATTTAAGTCTTTAACCCATTTAGAGTTGATTTTTTGTACTATGTGAGATAGGGGTCTAATTTCAGTTTTCTGTATGTGGATATCCAGTTTTCCCATTTCCAATTATTTACTGAAGAGATTATCATTTCCCTGTTGGGTGTTCTTGGCATTCTTGTTCACGATCTGTCAACTGTAGATGTATGGACTTATTTCTGAGGTCTTTATTCTGTTTCATTGCTCCATGTATCTGTTTTTATGCCAATACCACATTGTTTGATTATATAGCTCTCTAATATATTTTGAAACCATAAAGGATAGTACCTCCATCCTTGTTTGTCTTGCTCAACTTTGCATTGTCTATTCAAGGTCTTATTTGGTTCCATGTGAACTTTAGGACTGTTTTTATTTCTATTTCTTTAATGAATGCCATTGGAATTTTGATTGCATTGAATCTGTAGATTACTCTTGGTAGTAGGGACATTTTTAACAATATTAATTCTTTCTATCTATGCACACAGAAGTCTTTTCATTTATTTGTGTGTGTGTTTTAATTTCCTCCTTTGATGCTTTATAGTTTTTAGTGTACAAGTCTTTCACCTCTTCGGTTACATTTATTCTTAAGTATTTTATTCTTTGTGTTGCTATTGTGAATGGAATTGTTTTCTTGATTTCCTTTTCAATCATTCATTGTATATAGAAATACCACAGATTTTTAAAAAGATTTTATTTATTTTTAGAGAGAGGGGGAGGAAGGGAGAGAGGGGGAGGAAGGGAGAGAGGGAGAGAAACATCAGTGTGTGGTTACCTCTTGCGTGCACCCTACTGGGGGATCTGGTCCGCAAACCAGGCATGTGCCTTGACTTGGAATCTAACCAGAGACCCGCTTGGTTCACAGGCCAGCACTCAATCCACTGACCCACCCCAGCCAGGGCATAGCACTGATTTGTATGTTGATTTTGTATCCTGCAACTTAACTGAATTAAATTATTATTTCTATCAGGTTTTTCTATTGAGTTTGTAGAGTTTTCCATATGTATAAACACGTCATTTGAACTCGAAGAACTCCCTTTAGCATTTCCTGTAAGGGCTATTGATGATGAGGCCTAGTGATGATGAACTCCCTCAACCTTTGCTGGCCTCAGAAAGTCTTTATTGTGCCTTCATTTCTGGAGGACAGCTTTGCCAAATATAGTATTCACGTTCATGTATTTCATTAATATTATTTTAATGCCCACAGAATAAGTAGTGATGATCTCTGTTTCATTTTGATATTGGTAATTTTGTCTTCTTTATTCTTCGTTAGTCTGACTAGAGGTTTATTAATTTTATTGACCATTCCTAAGAACCACCTTTGGGTTGTTTTCCTGTTTTCAATTTCATTGATTTTTACTCTAATTACTTTTCCCTAAAACTTTGTTAAGTTGAACTTTCATTTTCACTTATGTCAAAAAATATTTTTAATCTCTCTTTGGGCATTTTTCTTTACCCATGAATTATAGAAGTATATTATATAATTTCTAAATATTTGGGGGATCCTCTACTTGATACTTATTTTCAGCTCAATTTCTTTGTTGTTTGTGAACATACTTTGTGTGATTTCTATTCTCTTAAATTTGTTAAGGTGTGTTTTATGGCTCTGAATATATTCTATCTTGATAAATGTTTCACACTTCAGAATAATATGCATTCTGTTGTTGTTGTATGGAATGTTTTATAAATGTCAAGTAGGTCAAGCTGATCAATAGTGCTGTTCAGGTCACTTATATCTCTTCTGGTTTTCTGCTTCTTTGACCTATCAATTACTGACAGAGTGGTATTGAAGTCTCCAATACCAGGATAATTGGATTTCTCTATTTCTTTTTTTTATCTCTATCAGGTTTTGCATTACATATTCTGACACTTTGTTTTTAGTCACATAGCTATTTAATATTCCAGTATCTTCTTGGAGAACTGACTCCTTTTTTAAAATAAGATTTTATTTATTTATTTATTTATTTATTTATTTATTTATTTATTTATCTTTAGAGAGAGGGGAAGGGAGGAAGAGAGGGAGAGAAGCATTAATGTGTGATTGCCTCTCTTGTGCTTCCTACTGGGGACATGGCCCGCAAACCAGGCATGTGTCCTGAGCAGGAATCAAACCAGTGACTTTTTGATTTACAGGACAACACCCAACCAACTGACCACACCAGTCAGAGCCTTGCAAATATATTTTAATGTTTGTCAATATTACTGGAGAAGTGAAAAATTAGGATTTTAATTTGTGTTTTACAATTGTTAGTAAAGATTGTTTTACATACATATTGGACAGTTTTATTTTTCTTATAAATTCATTTCTGTTTGCTTGCCTATTTTGTATTAGGTTGTTTCTTTTCTTTATGAATCTCTAGTTCTTAATATATCCATAATGATATCTGACAGTTTTAGAGCACCTAACTATGTGCCAGGAATATTTTAAATACTTTATTATTTTATTTATTCTTCACAGAACCCAAAGGGAAAAATAATAATTATCTCTATCTATCTGACTACAAAACTGAAGTACTAAATGGTGAACAAACTTGCCCAAGGTCATAGAGTAAGTGGTTGCATAGGAATTTGAACCCTGAGAGTTTGTATCCACAGCTTACTTTCTTAATTGGAATTACATTGATTTTATCAATTTATTTGGTAAGGAATAATATCTTTTAAAAATTCAATAAACACATAGTCTTATTTTAAATCAGTTTGGTGCATGATATAGATTGGTTATGCAGTTTTTAATAAACTAAAATAGAAATTTCCAAATACAGCAGGGTCTATGCTGCAAATATCTTAAGATAAAATAAGATATTTGATAGAACTACATATGCATGAACAAATCAGATTAAAAAAATCTGAACAGGTTTCTATATACCTTCTGGATTAAAAAACACCCATATTATTAATGATTGTGGATACCAAATGGATAAAGGAAGGACAGGGGAAAGGCTGTGAGTTCTGGTTTAAGAGCTCTTCTTGCAAAAATCTAATTTTCTACTATATGCTATTGTTGTTAGAGCAGTAAGAATTGACACCCTTATTGAGTTTTCTTGGGGCCACTGCTCTCTATTTATTCTTAAAATTTTAAAATAGCTTTCAATTAAAATTTTATAATTTTGTATATAATGGTCTTGCACATCTTTAATTGGATTTTTTTCTAGGTGCCTAGTATCTTTGTTGCTAACATAAATACTTTAAATATTTAATTACAATTTCTAACTCTTTGTTGCTAATGTAAAGAAATGAAATTGATTTTTTTGTATGTGGATATCACTTTCAGCAATGTAGCTGAATCTGCCCATTCATTCCAAACAATGTGTCTGTATGTTCTCTTGGTTTTACTTGTCTGCGATTAATGCATTCTATTGTTTTCCTTTCCAAACTTAACATCTTCTGTTTCTTTTTCTTGTCTTACAGTGCTAGGAACTCTAGTACAGTGTGAATATGTAGGATACTGATATGTTTCTTAACAGCTAGGCTCACAGTGAACATAAGTATACTAATGGTATGATGAATTCTGCAGTGAATAAGTCTCCTACCAGTTATGTAGCACTAGTATGTTTCAGGTACTGTTCTAAATGTTTTATATAAGTTAGTTCATTAAATCTGCCTAAAATTTTCTGAGGCAGGGACTAGTGTTATCTTTATTTTCTAGTCGAGGGATCCAAGGCATAGGGAGAATATGTTACTTCTTTCATGTCACATGGCCTGTAAAGGACAAAGCCCACATGGTGTACTACAATGCCAAACTGAATTAAATTTGTTTGGAATG